>CM018050.1:28826222-28976222 GCA_008638375.1 Nyssa sinensis
TTCAGTCTAGGAGTCCAAATTAAAATCCGTAAAAGCCTAAATTAATTTTATTCGACATTCCAGACTCGATGACGAGGTCCAAATTAGCAAATAAAATACTTATAGTTGTGATATATATATATATATATATATGAATACGTAGCATAGACTGACTACGGCTATAGACTGAGTTGTATTTTCCGAATGACAAGACCGTCTAAAGGGAAAGAGAAGGAAATCAACATTGAGTAGTAGGAAAGGAAAAGTAGTTTGACTTTCCAAGGAATAGTAAAAGGTAAGTAAACCTAAACTCTATCATGTGTTACTCCTAGCCATGTCACATTCCTTTCGTGATGCTACCAGTTTGTATTCTATAGATGCCTGATGATATTGATCTCCATGATTGATACTTAATTTTGTTGTTGACTCATTGAGATTTCAATTATTGACATCTTTATTTGATTTCCTGTATTCCATACTCTGTGGAAATGTAATGATCATGAATTTATTGAGTACTTGGAGTTGTGATCGATCACAACGTCCGTTTGATTCACAGATGCTTGTGGACCTACGGGTCAATGTTTGGGAGTAGCCTAATGTTTAGTCCATGAGGGACATGTTATATGTACAGAGCTTTGATGTTATCTACTGATGTGGGCGAGGCTGGACCTGAGCGCAAAAAGGCACTGTCAGACCAGCAGACCCTAGATATAGTGATTTGGGCAAGGCTGGAGCCAAGCGCGTGAGGGCGCTGTTAGACCAGCATACCCTAGATACAATGATTTGGACGAGACTGGACCTGGGCGTATGAGGGCGCTGTCAGACCAGCAGACCCTTTGGGTAAGGCTAGACCCGGGCGTATGAGAACGCTGTCAAACTAGCAAACCATTTGGGTGAGGCTGGACTCAGGTGCGTGAGGGCACTGTTTGACCAGCAAACCCTAGATCGGCACTCTTGAGGCATATGTCAGCATTTGTTTTGTTAGCATCTTATATCATTCATTGATATTCTGATGATGTACTTATGACTCGTTGATATATCGACACACTTATATTGATAATATACTTCTGATTCAGATACTCCTTATGAGCTTGTTCATGGTTTATCTGTTGATATGCTACTTGTAAATGAGGTGCCTGTCTATCTTTAGATCTAGATTGATATTTTATCACTGTGGCAGCTATATGTTGTTTAGGCCATTCCTTATAATCGTTTAATTGATCTATCTTGGGATGTGCCTTTGAGATTTATCCATTTGTTAGTGACTGGCTATTGTGACATTTCTATTATTCATATCTCGATGTGATACTATTCTTGTTCATTATAATTCTTATCAATCTTTTAAGCTGACCTTGACCCATGGCAGAGTGAGGAGTTTACTTACTGAGCTAAATTAGCTCACTCGTTATTTATATATATTTTTTAGGTAACTCTATAAGAGAAGAAACAAAATGAGGCATCTAGTGGAGCTAGTGGCAAACATGTGTACAATATTGATAATGTTAACTTCAAGTCATGATTTAGAATGCTTATTTGTAAGGCTGATCAGATAATAGGTAATTGTAATGTTGTATCATAGGTAGAGATGTTAAAATTGATTAGTGAATCATGATGATCTAATAGTAGTTGGAGATATATTTGATTGATGGTTATTGGAGTTGGGTTTATGACCAGATGAATTGCATTTGGTGTAACTTCCGCATTAAATGATTTACTGATTTACTGATATGATTTATCAGTCTATGCGATTCATTTGATTTTGTACGGCTTGTCCATGTGACAATGTCAATCGTTGCCCTTAATCCGCATAGGGTGGGTTACGGGTCGTGACAAGTAGAACTTTCAAATCTAGATTTGGAAGATGGTAGATCTAAAGTCAATAGCAAAGATGTGATAATGTAAGCTTGTAAGAGATGGCTTAGAAATCCTTAAAGAACCTCTAGTTGTAGCCCTTTAAAGTATATAACCGTTGCTTTTCAAAAAAAGCTGTTTCCCTCATTTTTTGTCTGTTCAAAATTTGAATTTGCGAGTGCCAAATCAAGAGAATCAGTTGACTAAATCATCAAGCAATTGACTTCAATGAGGACTGGTCGATTGATCAGGTCAACTAATTTGTCCAGAGGGTTTGAGATTCATTTGGTTAAGAACAGTCAGTCGACTAATTTTAAGTATCAGTCGACTGGTTCTATATGTATATTGTTCTGCCTTTGAGAAGTGATCGACTGATATAACTTTTAGGTCGACTGATTTAGACAGTATGATTAAAAAATTCATCAGTTGGTCATTCAGTCAACTGGTTCTATGAATTAGTCGACTGGTTTTGTTTGTACATTTATTTTATCTTTAAGTACAGTCGATTGAATCTCCTAGGAGGTCGATTGATTTGGACAGTGTGCTTAGGAAATTTTACAAAACTTTTATTCAGTCGACTGGTTCTTAGGATTAGTGGACTAGTTTTATCAGTGTGAAAAATAAGTTTTAAGAGTCAGTCGTCTGGTTTCAAGAACTGGTCAACTAGTTTAGACAATGAGTGTCTTCTAGCTTATTTTTTTCTAAATATACTTATGTCAAAACCTTTTGATCTTTCAAAATTTTAAGTTAAATGTTTTCTTTTGAAAAAATCATTTGAGGTTTGGCCTTAGATGATCATTTTAAATAGTGAGAGCTTACAACCAATGATCAATCTAATCCTAACATCACTCAAAACCCAAAGTCCAAAATAAGAAAAAATGAAAGTCTTCACTTGAATCCTTGGGCTTGAGTGAGCCCACCTTACTTGAGTCATCATGAGAGCATTCCTATTGTTCTAATTTTGCTTTAGAATAGGCTCTTGAGTGGAATCTTTTAGCTTGATAGATTTTCATTATTTTCTTGGTCAATAATCTTCTTTGACCTAAATAACCTATTTAATTATATTGTCACTTGGATAAACCATTAGTCCATTGGATAATGTATTGTGATCATCAAAATTACTGAGATGCCCTCGGTTGAAAACCTTTAGGGATAACACATAGTAGTATTTACTTTTCCTCTAATAAACTCATTTTTAATAAGAAACCACTAAGTCTCTCATACCAAGCTCTTGGAGCTTGCTTTAAACCATAAAGGGCTTTTGTTAGTTTATATACGTGGTTTGATGTTTTACGATTTTCAAATTCAAGAGGTTGTTCAACATATACTTCTTCAGAAATGTATCTATTTTAGAATGCACTTTTGACATCCATTTGATAGAGTTTAAAAATCTTATGGCATGCAAAGGCCAGTAACATCCTTATGCCTTCTAATCTAGCTAACGGGGCAAATGTCTCTTCATAGTTTATGCATTCTTCTTGATTGTATCTTTAGGCTACTAACCTACCTTTTTTTTTTAATTATATTTCCTTCTTAATCTTTCTTATTTCTAAAAACCCATTTAGTTCCTATTTCAATTTTATATTTAGGTCTAGGTACTAGAGTCCATACATCATTTCTTTCAAATTAATTTAACTATTCTTGCATAGCTAATATCCAAGACTCATAATTTTCAACCTATTGAATATTCTTAGATTCAATTTGAGATAGAAATGCTAAATAATTACATATATTTCTCAATGATGCTCTAGTAGCAACTCTTTGAGTTGGTTCACCAATAATTTGATCTTTAGAGTGATCTTTGACAAACTTTTATTCCTTGGAAGGGTCTAATCCAACAATTTGAGTTACAATTCATTTTCTTTTTATTCTTTTCCTTCTTCAAGAGCTTGATTATTTATGCTATCATTGTCTTAAAATGGATTAATTGTATTTGAATCATTTTGTATATCATTATCATTCACATTTTTCTTTGAGATGTGAGAATAAGATTCATCAAACACAACATGTATAAATTCTTCTAAGGTTAGGGTTCTTTTTTTAAAGATTCTATATGTTTTGCTTATGGTAGAATATCCTAGGAAAATTCCCTCATCGGATTTTGCATCGAACTTTCCTAAGTTTTCTTTGTCGTTTAGAATATAACATTTACAACCAAATACATGAAAATAGCTAATGGTTGACTTTTTACTATTCCAAAGACCATAAGGAGTTTTATCAATTTTTAGCCTTACGTTTACTATATTTATTACATAATAGGGTTAACCGCTTTAGCTCAAAAGTATTTGGGTAAGTTATGTTCATTAAGTGTTGTTCTAGCAAATTTTTGAAGTGGTTTATTTTTCCTTTGAACTACTTCATTTTGTTGAGGAGTCCTAGTTGTTGAAAAATTGTGACCAATTCCCACATTCATCGCAATATTTTTTTATATCTTTATTATCAAATTCTCTACCTCTCTCACTCTTAACAATCACATTGTTAATAGAGTATCACTTTTCACTTTAGATTTTTCTACATAATTTTATGAAGGCTTCATGTGCCTCATCTTTGTGAGAAAGAAATAGTATCTTGAGTAGTCATCAACTATCACAAAGGCATAATGTTTTCCTCCTATGCTTCCAACCCAAATGAATCCAAATAGATCCACATATAAGAGTTATAGTGGTCTACTTGTTGTAATATCCTTCTTCTTTTTGAAGGAGGTTTGTACTTTCTTTCCTAGTTGACAAGCACCACAAACATCATATTTTACAAATTTAGTTTTGGGTAGACCTCTAACTAGTTCATTTTTAGATAAGTTTGAAAATAAGTCCATACTTGCATGTTTTATTCTCTTATGCCATAACCAACTAGTTTCATTTATGGCTGTAAAGAATTGTACATTTTGTGATGCAATATCATCAAAATTGATGCAATAAATGTTATTATCCCTATATGCAAAAAGTAGAATAATTTCATGGTTGCATACATCTTTAATTAGGCATTTATTGGCTTCAAATATAACAACATAAACTTTGTCACGTAGTTGACTAATACTGAGCAAGTTATATTTCAAGCCATCAACTAGAAGCACACTTTCAATAGATAGAGAGTAGTTTTTCCCTATGCTTCTAATACCAATGATTTTTACTTTTAAGTTATCCTCAAAATTCACATATCAACTATCTTTTGAAGTGAGAGATGTGAACTTAGCTTTGTCTTTAGTCATGTGCTGTGAGCATCCACTATCAATGACCATTTGTCCTTGCTTAAGGAGGACTTCAAGCACACTTACAAAATCAACTCAAGTAACTCATTTTGGTACCCAACCTTCTTGGGTCCTTAAGGGTTAATCTTAGGTAACCAAGTTCTTTTTGAAACCAAAATCATTATTCCTTTGTCCTTCATGTCTTTTCTAGATTTTCTTGAAAATTATGCATGAATGATTGTATTAGAACTAGAGGCTCTTACAATAAGTTTTTATAAGACTTTTGCTTGGTATGAGCATTATATCCCAAACTCGCTTTGTCAAAAACACATCCTTTGTTGTGAGACGATCTTATCTAAGATTTCACTTCTCTTTATAAATTTTTTAATGGTGAAATTTAGATCATCTGCCTTATTCTTGAGAGAAGAATTTTCTTCCTCAAGATTCTTTTTTTTCAAAATCAATGAATCATTTTCTTTCTTTAAAGTTTTATGTTGTTCATTTCAACTTGAAGATCATTTGAAAAAGAAGAAATTTTCTTTTTAAGATTCTTGTTTTTAAAAAGGATTTTCCCTAGTTTCTTATGCAATTTTTCAAATGCATTTCCTAATTCCTCATAAGAAGGAGAAAGTCAAGATTAGAGTTTATCCCATCTTCTTGTGCCATGAGGCAAAAGTGGACTACTTCTTGGTTATTTAATTCTTCATCTAATTCATCCTAAGTAGCTTTCATTGCCTTCTTTTTGGATCTTCTTCCTTCTTCTTTGAGTTGAGGACATTCCGCCTTTATTTGTCTCGGTTTGTGACACTTATATAGCAACTTGGGGTTTCTTCTTACTTGATTCCCCTTTTTGTTACTGTCTATTTTGTTGCTTCCTTTTTAAGTAGCTTTTGAACTTTCTTGTAATGAAGGCTACATCCTTATCACTTCTTTGATCCACCTCATCTTCTTTATTTTTACGAGATGAAGATTTAAGAGTAAGATTCTTCTTTGGCTTGTTCTCCTCTTCATGACTTCATATGGTAAGCTCATGAGTCATTAAAGAACCGAGAAGCTTATCAAAACTTAGCTTGTTGAGATCCTTTGCCTCTTGGATAGCCATCACCTTAGCTTCCCATGTTCTTAGTAGAGACTTGAGAATTTTTCTTACCATCTCAACTTTAGTACAACTCTTGCCATGAGCTTTCAAGGAATTAATAATATTAGTGAAACGAGTAAACATTTCAAGTATAGACTCACTAGCATCTACTTTAAATAGTTTATAATTATGAATTAGCATACTAATTTTTGATTTTTTAACTTGATTTGTACCTTTATAGGTAACTTCAAATTTATCTCATATCTCCTTTACAGATTCGGAAGCGGAGATTCTCTTGAACTTATTTGCGTCTAAGAAACAATATAAATTACTCATGAACCTAGTGTTTATTTGAATGAGTTTGATATCCATATCATCCCATTCTTCTTTTCCTTTGGCCACATTGGTGGTGCCAGTAGAGCTTTCAGCACTCAATGGAATATGAGGCCCATTTATGATGACCATCCATATTTCATAGTCTAAGGCTTGAAGATAGATCTTCATTCTAACCTTCCAATATGTGTAATTTTGACCACTAAATAATGGAGGTCTATTTTTCGATTGTCATTCAGTAAAGACAGCTTCTACAAAATTTGTCATATTTGTTTTTGCATAGAGTGTTAGCTTTATTTTGTAAGAGATGAGACTCTAATACCATTTGTTGCCTAGATATTTACCCTAGGGGGGTAAATAGGCTATTTTGTAAATATTGACTTCTGTTACAAACTTTAAAAGTAAATGATATAAATGTACAAGTAAAGAGAGAGAGAGAGAGAGAGAGAGAGAGAGAGAGAGAGAGAAAGCAAACATAATGATTTACGAGATTCAAAAAACTTCCTAGGTCCTCGATTCAAGCATCACCACTTGAGTTTTTTTCACTATCTTGATCTTGTTGTAGGTGGAGATCAAATCTTTACAATAAGAGCTACTCACTTTTTTTCCCAGCAAAATATACCATTTTTCCTTACTATATAGCACCTAATTACAACTCTTGCCGCAATGATACGATACTAAGATTATTACCAAAGAATACTCTCTTTAAGAGCTGAATGGTATAAGTAAGTTTACTTTCTAAAGATTAATAAATAAATGCTTGAGTATTTAAGAGTTAGGAAAACTTTGAGATCTAGATTTAAAACTAAGAGATCTCAAGTCATTATAGAGATTTGAAAGTGAAAGCAAGTTTGTAAGTGTTAGAGATAGTAATAAATGCGTCCAACAACCTTTATTTATAAGCCTTGTAAGAATATAGACGTTTTAATTTGAAAATAGTCATTTCACACCTTTGGATCTATTTTAAAATTTAAATTTTAAAATGTCAGATCGACACATTCAGTTGACTGAGTTCACTATTTAAATATTTTTGTTTTCATAATTCTCAAATATTTTTAATTTGTGATTTTATTTACAATGAAAAGAACATGGGACGAAAATTATTTTCCTTTTTTTTATCTCCTATTAAATTTTCAATTTAAATTATAAATTTATTTTCTTTATCCTAATATGGCAGACAATACAAAAGGTTCGAAGGTACTTACTGATGTTGCTCTGTTTTGGTCTAAAAGCTTCATGTCCTGAGCTACCTATCAAGAAATTGGGATCAGAGGGTCACCGGAAAGGCTTTGGTGGTAGCCACTCTGATGATAAAGTTAGTAAAGAAATCAAAGTCGTAACTCAAGAGAAAAATTGAACATCAGTTTGGCGCCGTTTGTGGGAACGACAATTGTTGTCATTATTTTTCTTCAACTGAAAACCTATTGTATTTTTCTTCGAAAAACCAATGGCTCCCAACCGTCATCCTAGAAAAAACTCCCAAAACTCTCAGAATCAGCCTCTTGCTGGAAGAGGAAGGGGACAAACACCAGTCTGTTTGCAACAACAACTTGATCAGATTCAACGACAGTTCGATTAGATGCAGGAATAACTCACAGCCATGTCACAGGCTCTAGCTTTATTGGCTCAGAACCAATGGAACAATCCTCTTCCTCCTACTAACATTGTTCATGGAGGACCTCAACCTACCGCCACCATCATGGGTGGAGGATCCCATAACGAGGAGTTGCCTAACGTGCAACTAGTGCATCCCCATGGTATCCTTCATATGGGGACCGACCCCCAATCATCAACAGTTATGTGGAGAGGAATGCCAACGTTCCATCTTGCCGTTAATTACCAGAGCAGAACGAGAATACAAATCCCAACGGTCTCTGGAGATAATCTAGTACTTCAGCCTCCCGAGGTCCTTGATCCGCTAGCCTTGGGAGAGTAGCACCCTTATACAACTGCCAAACGAATTCCCCCGGTGAATTCAGAGCCTAGAAACACGAGAAAAGACCAATAATGAGTACCAATCGTACAACAAAAGCTACCAAAAGCCTCTTAGATGATAGAGGGGATAACAGACTCTCAAGATCAGACGATCTCAACAAAAGGGTTCTATGTGCCTCCAGAACAAGACGAGTTGGGTAAACTACTCGATAGATTCTCTACACCATTCATTTTTGCCATAATGACAGAGAAGAGATTCAAAAAATTTGTTGTCCAAAAATTCAGCCTTTATAATGGGTCTAAAGATCCTGGGGACCACTTATCTCATTATCAGTACAAAATGGCTCTGCACGGGGCTACAGATGCCTTCATGTGTCAAGTTTTTATAACCAGCCTAAAAGGAGCCTTTAAATGGTTTCATAATTTTTCCTAGAAATCGGTCAGCAACTAACAAACAGGAAGTTGAGAAAAGGGCCAGAGTTCTTGCTAACTATAAAGCAAGCAAAGAGAGAATCACTTCGAGAGTAGATAGCTTGATTCAATACCGAACTCACGGAGATAACCGACTGCAATTCAAGTTTCCTGGTAGCCGCTTTCACTTTAGGCCTTGGGTTTGGACGCTTTTAAGATTTCTTAACCAAGAATCCTCTTGTCGATATGATTGCACTCATGGATAGAGTACGGAAGTATATTAATGTTAAAGATACAAAAGCCTCCTTCTGAAAGGCTAAAGAACAAGCTTAAAAGGACGAGTAAGTTCAGAAGAAGGATAACAGTGCCAATAAGAAGAGGATCAGGAGTCCCGACAAGAGAATAACATCCAGAGTCCAGAACAACTCTAACTCTAGAAGGTATGAGACTTGTACCCCGTTGAATGCCTCTCTTACCCATATACTCCAACAAGTACAGACTCGCAAAAACTTGAGGTGGCCGAAACCACTAAAAAGCCACCCTGAATCGAGGAATCGAAATATGTATTGCAACTTCCATAAAGAGCAGGGGCACACGACTGAGGAGTGCAGAGCTCAAAATTAAGAGATAGAGCATTTCATCAGGAGATGACGGCTAAAGGAGTTTTTCCACCTAGACGGAAGGCAAAACCCTCGGGATGAAAGGCGCCCTCAAAGGAGGCCAGAACAAAGGTCTAAATAGAGGAAAATTCAGAATGATCAGTAACAACTGAATAATCAAGTCATCTTCGTGCTCCATGCTGACAATATGATGACAAGGATGTCTAATCGAGCCAGGAAAAGTTACACTCAAGAGGCAAGGGCAGAGCCCCACATCGTCCAAATCTCGGTCATTGAGAAAAAGATGAAGTTAGAACCATCCGGTTCTCTGAACTAGACCTTGTTGGGATACATTGTCCCCCACAGCGATGCTCTTGTCGTCTCACTAAAAATCGCTAATTTTGAGATCAGAAGGGTCCTTGTAGACACTAGAAGCTCTACCAATATGTTATTTTATGAACCTTTAAACGAATGAAGCTCAACTCTAATGACATCAGAGCTACTATTGGCAGGATTCAATGGGAACCTTAGTTTCCCAATGGGCAGAATTGATCTACCAATCACGGTAGAAAAAGGAGATGACCGGAAGACCTTAATCTCTGAATACATGGTCTTGGATACTAAATCCCCCTATAATATCATTATTGGGAGACCTTGGATCCATCAGATGGGGGCAATTACTTCAACGCCCCATTAGTGCTTAAAATATGTCCACAAAAACAAAGTTCTCACTATCAAAGCCTATCAACCCACTGCTCGGAAATGTCAGGCCCTCACACTTAAAGAAAGATATTCCAAATAGAAATTATAGTACCCTCATAAAAATGAGAGCTCCTCATTTCCAAAGCTTCTTAAGGCCAAAGAGTGTTCTTCTAAGATTGACGAGCCACTAAGTCCTAGAGGAAGGAACAATATAGTCAAACTGATAGAGGGACCCATCAAAGTGCTCGTCAGCATTAAAAAGAGGAAAAATACTTACACATTGGCTCAGCTCTGTCTCACTTCGGGCAAGAAGAGATTGTTAAATTATTAAAAGCCAATATTTCTGTATTTGCTTGGGAGACCAAAGATTTGGAGGGGATAGATTCTAACTTCATTTCTCACAAGTTAATGACGGATCTAGACCTTTCTCCAATAAGGCAGAAAAAGTGGACGTTTACCCCATAACGCTACAAGATCATCAATGAAGAGGTCCAAAGTTGTTTGATGTTAGAATGATAAGAGATGTGTTCTACCCAGAATGGCTTGCCAATACAGTTCTTGCAAAAAAGAAGAACAATAAGTAGAGAGTCTGCGTTAACTATACCAATCTCAACAAATCTTGTCCTAAAGATAGCTTTCCTCTTCTTAGAATCGATCAGCTCGTTGGTGCCATGACAGGTCACGAACTCATGAGTTTCATGGATGCTTACTCTAGGTACAATCAAATCCAAATGTATCATCAAGATCAAGAAAAAATGTCCTTCATATCAGAACGAGGTCTCTATTCTTATAAAGTGATGTCGTTCGGTCTCAAGAACACTGGAGCTACATACCTCAAACTTATGAATAGAATGTTTGGCCTCCAAATTGGGGATACAATAGAAGTCAACATTAATGATATGTTTATGAAAAGTGTTCGAAAGGCTGACTATATCCAACACTTATCCCGGACATTCGATATCCTAAAGAAGCACCAAATGAAAATTAATCCATCAAAGTGTACCTTTGGGATTAAAAAGGGAAAAGTTTTGGGTCTTTTGGTTTTTTGGTTTCCTAAAGAGGAATTGAGGCAAACCTCACATAAATTAAGGCCTTGATTGAACTAGAATCCCCCAAAACTAAGAAAGACATTCAAGGGTTAAATGGAAGGATAACAACACTGAATAGGTTTATCTATAAATCTATGGATCAGTGCCTTCCATTCTTTAAAGCCTTAAGGAGGAGTAAGGCCTTAGAGTAGACCTCTAAATGTGAAGAGGCCTTCCAAAAATTCAAGCAATACTTAGCCTTCCTCGATCTTTTTTCGAAACTAAGTGCCAGGGGAAAAATTACTCCTGTACTTCGCCGTGTCAAAAAGTGTCGTCAACTCTACGTTGATTACGGAAGACAAAGGAGTTCAAAGGCCAGTTTTTTTATGTTAGTAAAGCATTTCTAGACACTGAAGCAAGGTATTCTAAAATTGAAAAACTCGTTTTAGCCTTGGTAATTTCTTCTCGGAAGCTCAGACCATACTTTCAAGCCCATCCTATCATGATCCTTACATTATATCCTTTAAAATTAGTCCTGCACAAACCTGAAGTTTTAGGACGACTGGTTAAATGATCAGTGGAACTAGGAGAATTTGACATATCCTATGTTCCACGGACTACTATCAAAGCTCAAATACTAGCAGACTTCATAGTTGAGTTTACCGAAACGTAGCACTCAAAAGCTCAAACAGTTACAGACACTCTAGGATGGTTACTTTACATTGATGGTTCATCTAAAAATAAGGGCTTTAGAGTAAGTATAATACTTCAGTCTCCTGAGGGGATTATAACCGAAAAAGTCGTTAGCTTGGGATTCAAAGCCTTTAACAACGAAGCTGAATATAAAACACTTATCTTTGGGATAAAATTAGCTCTAGAATGTGAAGTTCTGGAATATTCTACCAACGATAACATAATGACCAGGTACTCAGAGCTGGTAGAATCACTAAAACAATCTTTTCGTAAATTCACTATGTAAAAGGTTGAAATAAATTAGAACTCTTAGGCAGATGCCTTAGCAAATATGGCTTCCCTTCTCAAGCTAGAAAGGGATTCAATGGTAAAGATCTCCTACCAGTCAAAACCTAGTATTGAAGCAGCATAAGCTTTTCATATATCAAAACAATCTCCGAATTGGATGACTCCTATCATTCAATACCTAAAGGAGGGGTTGTTTCTAGAGGATAAAAATCATGTCAGGAGAATTCGAATCAATGCAGCTCGATATTTAATTCTTAAAGAAAAAATTTATTGAAGGTCTTACACGCAGCCCTTCCTACGGTGCTTAACTCCAAAAGAGGTCCATTACGTTATGGTAGAAATACACGATGGGATTTGCGGTAACCATAATGGTGGAAGAACCATAGCCTACCAGGCAATGACTCAGGGCTACTATTGGCCTAATATGCTAAAACAGGCTAAAAAAATATGTTCAGAAGTATGACAAATGCCAACATTTTGCCTTTTACCAATTCTAAGCTCAACATGAACTCGTCCATATTGCGAGTCCTTGGCCCTTTGCCCAATGGGGAATGAACATTGTAGGACCATTGCCAAAAGCCCCTTAGAACAGGAGATTCATGCTAATCACCATTGACTACTTCACTAAATGGGCAGAGGCTGAACCACTGACCCACATCACAGAGATTGAAGTAAAGAACTTCACTTAAAAGAATGTTGTGTGCAGGTTCGGTATACCACGACTCATTATTTTAGAAAATAGGATGAAGTTTACCAAAAAGGTATTTGGAAAGTTTTGTAAAGACTTGCACATCAGTCACCACTTCTCCTCTCTAGGGCATCCTCAGGCGAATGGGTAGGCCAAGATCACCAACTATATTATTCTTGGCCATAAAAATAAAGTTGGAGGAAGCCAAAGGAAGATGGGTCGAAGAGCTCCTTGGGGTGCTCTAGGCTTATCGCACTACTAAAAGAATCCACACTATTCTTGCTAGCCTATGGCACCGAGGCAATCATTCTTGTTGAAATTGGCATGCCAACCCTTAAAATAGATCTCTTTGACCAAGAAACCAATGGCCAACAACTCATAGAAAATCTAGACCTTCTGGAAGAAAGGCGCGAGCAAGCTCGGATTAGGAGTAAAGCCTACCAATGAAGAATGGTTAAATGTTTCAACTAGGGGTTAAAACCCGTTAATTTCTAGGTCAAAGATCTTCTATTGAGAAGAGTGTTCCCAAACACTAAAGATTCCACCATAGGGAAGCTCTCCCTTCACTGGGAAGGACCTTACAAAGTAACCAAGATCATCAGACCTACCACTTATTGGTTGGAAGATTTAACTGGGAAGTCTATACCCAGGCCTTGGAACATCGAACACTAAAGCTATTTTTGATTCACCTTAGAGCTTGTTATTAATGCACAAACCCCTAAAAACCTTGTATCCACTACAAGTGTTAGAGGTCTTGTCCATTTACTCAATGTACAAACCTTCTAACAACCTTGTATCCACTAAATGTGTTACAAGTCTGGTTCATTTTATCAATGTACGGACCCCTAAAAACCTTGTATCTACTAGAAGAGTCGTAGGTCTGATTCATCTAGTCAATGTACAGACCCTTAAAGACCTTGTATCTATTACAAGTCTTACAGTCTGGTCCATATAACCAATGTACAAACCCCTTGAAAACCTTGTATCCATTACACGTGTTACAGGTTTAGTCCATTTTATCAATGTACAGACCCTTAAAAATCTTGTATCCCTTACAAAGTGTTACAGGTTTAGTCCATTTAACCAATGAACAGCCCCCTAAGAACCTTGTATCCACTACAGGTGTTACAGGTCTGGTCCATTTTTTCACCATATAGACCTCTAGAAAGACCATGTATTATTTACAAGTGTTGCAGATCTGTATATTATATTTTATCAGTAAATAGACACCTAAAAAATCTTATTTTATTTATAAGTGTTGTAGTTTTGTATATCCTGTTATTTAGACCTTTAAAATACCTTATGAGTGCTTTAGAGTCTTTAAAAGAGCTTATATTTTCTACTGGCTTGGATATTAAAGAAATTATCCCAATATTAAGAAATGAATCAAAGATAACAAGCTGGACACAAGTTCTGAAGTACCAAAAAGTCTATAAATTAAAATCACAAAAAATGGGAGGATTACAAGATCAGAAGACCAAAAAAAAAAATGTACAAAAAGTACAAAACATCTTAAAATCTACTCTGTTGCTGGCACAACAGTCTCTGATAGAAAAACTTGAGGGAGTTCTGGAACTGCTTCCTTCTATTTTTCGTCAGCATCTAGTGTCTCGACCTTAACTTGGGAGACCACGATGTCATTTACCCCAGTAAAGTCCAAGTCAGGATAAATCTTCTGGAGCTTCTTCTTGAAGGTTCAATATCCATTCTCGATCAGCTCATTCCCTAGATCCTGGACTTCAGCCTTCAATCCCACATCAATTTGAGCTCTAACAGCTTCAACGGTGTCCTGAATCTTCATTCTGCAAACCTCTTTTTGAGGTCTTCCAGCTCAGTAGCTAGGGCATCCCTTTTAGACTTCAAGATGGAGTAGGAGTTGGTAGCCTCCTTCAATTTCTCTTCAGTGGCTGCCACTGAAGATTACGTAGTTCCTAGTTGAAGTCTGGCTTCATCGAGCTCAAATCGAAGGGTATCAATCTGCTCGGTATCCTAAAGATAATCCATAATAGCTGCTAAGCCATGAATAATCTAAAAGACAAAACACCTAGTTAGAACTGAATATATGAAGAATACAGAAAGATACCAAAAAAAAAAAAAAAAAATAGAAGAAAATAATGGCAATCTCACCTTCATGTGAATAGCCATAAGATCTTTAGCTATCTTCTAGGGCTTCGGTCTAGTGAATTTGCTTGGGCTTGTTGCCCAAGAATCTTTGAAAGCTTTTTTCCCAACGATCGCACCGGAATCTTCAGGCTCTGAGGGGGTAACAACAGACTTGCCCTTCCCCCTCTTCTTTTTTGGTACAGTAGGTACTGGGGGTAGAAGGGCCCCATAAGCTGGGGAGTGCCCCAATTCCTCCAAGACTATTCACTCGAGGGAGTCAGAAATTAGTCTCTTATTCTTCCCTAAAGGAGGAGGTTCAGTAGGGTACAAACTTTCCCCAATCTTCTTCTTCTTCTTCCTTAGGCACCCATCCAGTGACCAGGGACTTCTTCAAGCTCGCAATGCGATCTAGCACCAATCCAGCCTCCATAAGATTCTTTGGAGTAAGGATGGCCTCGTGAGAATGGTTGTTAGTCCAGAAAAGCTTTTTGTACTTCTTTTGAAGGTTAGGAGTGAAGATTGACCTCTTCCACACCTTTTTATCTGCACTGAATATGTAGGATAGAGAATAAGTTAGATCCAAAATGCACAGAAGTCAAAGTCAGGGGTGAGTTATGGAAAAATAAAACAGGGGGCTCATCCTTAATGCCAGTTTTGCGTAGGAAGGTTGAAACCTGGTTCTCAAAGTTCTCAAACTCCCAGCCTCCTTTCACATAAAAATAACACTTCTTCTAGGTTTAGTTGGAAGTAGGTATAGAGGAGAGAGGTCTGAATCCCTTGTCGAAAGACGTGTAGAACATGCCTTCCGACTTCAGGTATTTCATGTCCATGTTACTCCTAATCAAAGGGAGATCTACCTCAACACTGTTCAGATAGCCCAAAACTATAAATCCAAGTAAGTGCCTCCAATTGTTTATGTTTAGATTAGCTGGACAACTCTTAAACCAATTAAAAAACTCCTTAATAAAAGGGTGGAAGGGAAACCAAACCCTATCTCGAACCACTCAAGGTAAGCATAGATCTCACCTTATTGAACACTAGAGGGGCGGTCTATGGGTCCTGGTATCCTACATGACACATTTGCCTAGAAATATAAGGCAACCCTCAGAGCATCTATCATACTTTGAGTTAGGGCGCTTTCGGTCTCCTCCATTTTATGGGACTTTCCAAAGGTTTCCCCACCAACGTTCCTAGGCTCTATAAAGGCCTCTACTATACTAAATTCAGAGGTTGGGGCAAGATTATCAACACACCTATTTTTTATGTTTTCGGAAGGGCTACTAGTTCCTAAGTTTACTTCTACCTAATTATTTCCTTCCCGAGGATCTACAAATATGCGACCAGGGCATGACTGGGCGTCGGAGGCCTGACATTGTTCGAAATAAAGATAAAAGAAGAAGAGTAAAAGAATAGAAACAAGATAAAAAAGATGAGGTTGTAAGGAGAAATCTTGGGACCAAACCTAACCATAGCTTGAATCGAAGATAATTTCTCTAGTGCGTCAGAAATCACCTTACTCAAAAGCCCCTCTTGCAAATATGAAGTATTCAATATCCCAAATTCTCTCTTGCAAGTTTGAAGAGCTCTCAGAAATGTTGAAGTGATGAAAAGAGGAGCAGTAGTGTGTTGCCCCTCTTTTTATATTGATCCAACGAGTGTCCATGTGCATAGCATCCTTTCTGAACTACCACGGTGGTTGAGGCAATGATGGCCTTGTAATTTCAATCGGCAGTTGACATAATAAATGTCAAATCAACGGCAATCTCTTTGGAATACGGAACAATGCATTTATGACTGACACATGTATAACGTCTCAGAAATCCTAACCTCAGTTCTGAGTATGCTACAGAACTAAGGCTCAGGGGGGAGTAGCTGATATACCAGAATTTGATAACCATGTTCGTGACACAACACGTGTTCAATTAGCTCTTTAGGATATAGATCATCAGAGGGTTATTCCCCAAAAGCCTACCAGACATGAAGGGTCCAGAGGTAATGGGTCCAAAACTTATTACCACCTTCCACAAGCTACCGACCTCAGGATAAGGAAACAAAGTCATACATGGAAACTATTATATTCAAATATCTTCGAATCTGTACTTTTATGACTCCTAATTCTACTCAACTTAAAATGTCTACAACCTACAAATAAGGCCAGAAGGTACACTTTCAATTTATGTTTAATTTTTCTCATGAGTTACGACTTTTATTTTTTTACTAACTTTTGTCATCGAAACGACTATCACCGGAACCCACTCGGTGACCCTTTGATTCCAAATTCTTAGTAGGTCGCTCAGGACAAGAAACCTTTAAAAAGCAACATCACTTACCATTTTTCAGCAAAATTTGGTCAATGCGTGTTTTGATGTATGTCGGCCACCGTCTATGGCTTGCCTTGGCCGTTGGCAAGCGCGCACTGGATATCCACAATTGCGTAAAGATGCCATGCAAAAAAAAGTCTTCATTTTTCACTATTTTGTCCACTTTTGTTGCATAGAGTCATAGACTTCACATGATTCACCGAAGTTTAAATTTCTTACAACTGAAAAAGACGCGAAGGCTCCACATGCAAAGCACTGTATTGTGATCCTTTTTTTTTTTCTCCATGAGAGAGAGATTATATTACGCTAAGTTCCTTAATAAGTATTAATTTTTCGTTAGTTGGGGTGTTTCTATTAAAATAGAAACGGACGATCTCCGTTTCTTTCATAAGAAATCGCGGTCCTACGTATTGTCCAGAGGAGCTAGGCCCTCCCAAGGTTTGAAAAATTAAATTTTTACTCTTAATTATTATATATTTTATAAAAATAGGAATTGTTCTCCAAAAATTTTCATATTTTCATAAGAAACCCCCCTTAAATTTTATTGTTTATATTGTCGCCCTCCTATTTTCTTGGTTTAGATCCCTCACTATAACAATTATAGATTTTACAGGCGACCGACGGGACGCTCAACTATAAGAGAAATGCCTAGGTGATGACCACCTAAAATGAAATTTCTAGTTGGTTGCCTCGGCATCTAGGCGGTCGCCTAGGCACTTGGATAGTAAACATTTGTAATTAGACATATTTTGTATTTTAATACGCTATTAAAATTTTATTTTGCTTCGTTAAGTGTTGAACATATTCTAAAATTTGTGAATAAATTTTTTTTTATCAAGAAAATTTCTTATTTTAATACATAATTAATTTTTTATTTTATTATTATATTTTTTGTTTTTGTTACTTTTGTTTTATCTGTAAATAAATGAGATAGAATTAATAAAGAGATTGAATTTTTTTTCAAACATTGATTATTTGTACATGAAGTTCTTATATATATATATATATATGTGTGTGTGTGTGTGTGTGTAGCAATTCTTATTTTATTTTCATACAATATATAAAGTCAAATCTCTTTAGAAAATTATGTTAATATTATCTTATCACCCAACTGTTTATTTAATACTCTCAACATAAAATAATTTACATTTACTACCCTTTAATAGTTATTAATTTCTCTAAATTTTGTTAAGTTTATTCAATGTCGTCTTTGAATTATCATCAAATTTTATTATTTGAATTGGTTAACTTCTATTCAAGCGATTTCTAGTATATTTTCTATTATATTTGATTTATGTTCATGTACTACTATATTTCTAAAATCTAAAATATATATTTGTTTGCTGTCAAAAAAGAACATTAGTAATAGTTACTATTTTTTTTTCTTCATATTTTTATGTAGGAATAAAACTGTCAATAATATTAGATTTAATTTCTTATTAATAAAATAAATTGTGTGAAATTATGAATTAAAATAATGATTAGATCATTTTTATACTTTGTGTTTTGGTTGAACGGTCACTTAGGCAATAAGTTAGATTTATTGCCTAAAATTGCCTGAAAATTTGGACAACTATGCTCACATATATATGGGTACTATTCTCACTATGTGAGAAATATTACGATTCTAATATATGGGAACTTTATACTTGTTAGAGAAATTGAGATTATCTATTTCTATAGAATTAATAGAGACACTTAACTCGTTTCCTGTAGTGATACTTTGGAACTTTAAATATGCCCTTCTTGTTATGAATTTCATTTTCTTGTGAAAAATAAGCATTCACAGATGCAGATAGCAATACTTGCAAATATTAAGGTTCCCTTTGTAAGTATGAAATAATGTTATTGTGAAAAATAAGTGTTAAGGAGTTCTGACAAGTAAAGAAACTTCTGTGGCTTTCTTTACCCACAAAGTGAAAATAATTGTTTTGTGTAATGTTTAGTTTCTGTTATTTTGATTAAATAATGTTTAATTTTTGGGAAGGAAAATGTGAGGAAAAAAATTTACCCACAAAGCTGTATAAGGTTTTATTAAAGGAACCTTTTAATCCTTTAATAGAACCTCATACAACTTTGTTTGAAATTAACTTATACTAATCAGATAAATGAAACGTATTTGGATTGAGTAGAATTGGAGGCACAATTAATTTATAAATTTCCTTTATTATCCTAGTTCAGGTCATATTCTCAAATGAGAATTTTTACATTTTACAATTAGTTCCATTATTATTATTTTTTTTTCTGGAGCATATTGAACTCCATCAATTCACCCACTCTAAACATGAATTGATGATATCACCAGGATAAGATAATCTTATCCAGTTCAGTCCAGTCCAACAAACAAACATGGATTTCGATCTTATTTAGAGCATGTGTTTGAGAAATTGGTTAATTGTTTAACAAGATCTAAACAACTCCTAATAATAATAATAGTAAAAGTAATGTTATGTGGTTCGAAATTCTATTTTAAATCACAGGCGAACAAAATATAATGACATATCATATAATTTATTATAAGTTTATGAATTATTATTTCTCTGTGTTCAATGAACTTATCGTGAGAGAGAGACAGAGTGTGCGGCTGCCACCATGTTGGAATTGGGACTTAGCTTTTGGCCCACCAAAAAAGCAGGTGGGAAATATGAGCACACGGCAATCACAAAACGTGACACACGTGGACATTCATTCATTCCCCCTTTCAGTTTTGGCAACACACAAACACTCCCCCTCTCAGTCTTGACAACCCACAAACACACTATCAGCCAGAGCGGCCAAAACATGCATGGTTGGACCACTATCCAACAAAGGACATATAGAAAGAGACTGATGTTTGACTCTTTGGCATCCACTCCTCCTGTTTTTGGTGCTCTTATTTACGTGGCCCTCCAAGCTCCAAAAGTTCCAACCGAAGTTGCTTGCAAGGCCTACCAAGAACATGGCAGAAAATTCTTGAACGGCTTGGTGTAGTGGCATGGTAATGTGTCCTTCCAATTATATTTTATGTATGATATGACTCATCATTTTTAATGAGGGCATAGTATATATGGCAGAGTGTGATCGGAAAGGTACATTACCACGTGTTATACTAAATCCATGGAAGAATATCTCAAACATGGCCGGGTTTTGATACATCACCTGTGACTACATGCGCCGAATGACATTCAACTTCTAGTGCGGTCTCCTATCTTGTGGATTTGGATTTTTCCTATCTTTTTTTTTTTTTTATTGCATTTCGACTTTAAGAAGAACACACACATACACACACATATATATAGAGAGAGGGGGGGGGGGGGAGGGGGAGAGGGTTAGGGGTGGCTGGGATTGGCTTGGCCCAAAAGTTGTCATTTGTGCATGCCAACATCTATATGCATGGGGCTTGTGAAAGAGTATAGGGAATGCATTTTTGGCATCTAAATTTTACACTTCATTTCTCTTAATGAAACCTTTATCATGACTGTATGTAAGGTTATGATGTTGCACTTTTTCTGGTCTGAAGACTTCCTCTTCTGAACTACCTGTCAAGAACTTGAGATCAGAGGGTCACTAGGAAGATTCTAGTAGTAGTCGCTTCGATAAAAAAGTTCGTAAAGAATAAAGGCAGTAATTCAAGAGAATAATTGAACATGAATTGAAAGCGTGCTTTACTGCTTTATTTACAAGGTGTAGATCTCCTAAGTTAAGTAGGATTAGGAGCCATGAAAGTAGGGATTTGAAGATATCCATAGATAGTGGTTTCTATATTGAACTTTGTTTCCTTTTTCTGAGGTCGGAAGCCCATAAAAGCAGTGACCAGCTTGGTATATCCTGCTCTTAAGACCTATTTATTAATTGCTCTGATGGTTTTTATTTTTATGACTTGTGTACTGACGAACTCCTTTGTAGACATATGTCGCGTTCTCAATTGCTATGGCTAAATTATGGTATATTAGCTACTCCCCCCTTGAGCCTTAGTTGTGTAGGATCCTTTCAGAGCTGAAGTTAGGATTTTTGAAGGGTCACGCGTGTTTTTTCATAAATACGCCATTGTGTATTATGATAAAATAGCCATTTGGTGGGACAGCTAATGTCCTATCATTGCGCCAAGCACTGGTTGGACAATTGAGGCCATTATCGTCCCAACCGTCGACGGGGGGTGATGCCTTGAATGTCACCCCTTTTGGATGGCCTTATAAATTGGAGCACCCTCCCTAAGAAGAGTTTTTTTTACAAACTCTCAAAAATATCAAGTGCATTTCTAAGCAATCAGAATATCTTCAAGGAAATTTTTGGTACACCTAACGACTTCTCCAGTCATCAAACTTCCATTTTTCGGCTAGGTTTGAAAGTATTTTAAACACCTCTTTCTCTTTCCTTTTCTTTATACCCACTTTTCTTCCCTCTCAATTTTTGTCTAATTTTATTATGGGAAGATGGTTGCTCCTAACACTCAGTCGAGCACGGGAGAAGGAACAAGGGAACTTGTAAAGGTAAGAGATCAGGAGGCATTAGGCCTCATATTGGGTGATGAGGCTATAAATGCCTCTGATAGTAGTTCAGGAGTGCTTCTGATCGAAGCACACATTGAACCTAGGAATAGAGAAGCTAACACATCAGGCAAAGCTCGTAGGAGAGAAGAGGGCGAGAGTGTTATGACTCAGGGTATGTTAGACACCCTCACAATCAATTTTGACTTCCCTTAAAATGTGTCATGTAGGGTCCCGAGGACTATAAATCACCCAACTAACGTTGAGAGATGGGAGATCTGCACCTACCTCAAGTGGTTTGAGGTTGAAGTACATTTCCCTTTCCACCCCTTAGTGAACGAGTTTTTCTGTTGGTTTAAAATCTGTCCTGCTGAACTAAATATCAATAGTTGGCGGCAGCTGATGGCCTCTTTAGTTTTAGGATACCAAAATGAAGTCAAAGTAGATCTGAACCTTATTAGAAGAAATATGGACATGAAATACCTGAAGTCAGAAAGGATGTTTTACATGTCCTTCGACAAAAGGTTCAAGCCATTGACCTTGGTACCCACTTCCAACAAAACATGGAAGAAGTGGTATTTCTTTGTCAAATGTGGCTAGTAATTTGAGGACTACGAGAACAAGAACAACTTCTTTCTTTGGTACACCGACTTTAAGGGTGAGCCTACCAAACTCAAGCATTTTGTTACTATTATACTTCTATTTTTATTTGACTAACCATGTTTAAGTTTTTTTTCCACGGATATGAAGGCTTGGAGAAGATCTACCTTTACTCCAGATCTCCAAAGGAAATATAAAAAACGTCTACATCCCCAAGAGTGTCCCTATAACCAAATCCTTACCCTTCAAAACTTTATGGAAGCACGACTCATCAAAGATAGGTTTGAGGTCCTGAAGAAAACAGTGATCATTGGGTGGACACCCAGACAAAAAAAGGTCAGGAGGGGCTCTACTCCAACCGAGCAGACCCCTCCCTAGAAGAGGAGAAGAATAGAGGTCAGGGTGCCCAGTTCCCCCGAGCGCACTGTATTAGAGGAGTTAACACTACTAATCGCGTATTGTGAACTCCCTCTACCTTTGGCCCCTATAGTGCGTCATGAATCCCGAGGCAAAGGAAAGATGGGCACAACCCCTTCAGGAGTGGCCATGGTAGAAATAAGGGAAGTTGTCATAATGAAGGCTTACGAGGAGGCCTAGAGCTCCCCTGCTAGTCTCTTTAAAGGGTTGAAGCCCCGAAAGATTGACAAGGACCTCCTGGTCTCCCACATGAGGGTAAGTTGTCAATATTTTCCTTTAGTCAATCTTTTTATGAATTTTTTAGCCTTTTATCCTTGCTAACTTGTCAATTGTACTTGTTTGCAGGCAGCGCATGCTATGGCTACAATCATAGATTGCCCTGATGAGTCAAAATGGGTAGACAGGCTTTAGGCCGAGCTAGATGATGCGAGGCTTCAGCTGTCATGACCTGAAACCCACCCTGCGCAGATCTCAAGTCGCGACCGCCGCCCCAAGACCCGAAGGCCTCGAGACAAGGCTCGCATAGGCAGCGGTATCGAATAGATGTGCTTCATGTGGTTGCGGAAGCGTGAAAAACTTTTTCTTTTATTTTCTCATTTTAAAATTTGCACATCTGTCCGATACTGCCGCTATTCACGATGGTACACATAATCATACATTCAGAGCATAACTAAAAACTTAAGGACTTATAAACAATACATGCTTAGTTGCCCCGTGGGGCTTATACATGACAGAGTACCACTTTACTAATACAAGATTTCATACTTATGTTCATACTGCTAGACAAAATAACTACTTGATCCAATCTTCCAAAAATGGCATACTTCATCATCATCGTCCTCAAAATCAATACTGCCGTAAGTCACCTGAAAGGGGGATCCGAACAAAGTTCGGGTAATCTAATCTAAGCTTGTGAGAAATTCCAGTATTTGTCATGGGGTTTTCAATTAGCAGTGGTTTTAGTACATAAGATTTTGTAAACACTCACTGCCAATTGCTCGTATACTTGAACATAGAACATATGCATTTCTTAAAACAGATAGCTTCAAAACATATAAAGTATTCAAGCTAAACTCGTACTTCATCAAATAGAGTATATAACTCAAAACATATGCATTTCATAAAACAGATAGCTTTGAAACAATTAAAGTATTCAAACTAACATATACGTCTTCATATAAACTTTAAAACATATGACATAGCATGCGTTTCTTAAATAGAGTATATAAAACTCAAAACATATGCATATTGAAAATGAGGGTAAAACCTGCTTCCATTTTCAAATATCTCTTCTTCTCACTTTAACTCTTGGAATCTATTTCGAACCAGACTCCCATTTTACATATACGTGGAGATATCTCATTTGCCTGGGGGATTAGATCCTGCTACCGGGCATTTCACATGATAGATCCGCGGGGTTCCATACAACCCTACTCACTACCTATGTGATGATGCACATGATAGGTCCGCGGGGTTCCGTACAACCCTACTCACTACCTATGTGCTTATTATTTATCTTGCAAAACATTTATCATATGACTTTTATATAAAAGCCTTTTATGAGTATTTAAAACATGTAACGTATAAATTTTGTAATGATGCTTCAATACTTGCAATAATCAAATCCAGAATATTTGAGGAAATCAGACATGCTAACCATTTTGAAAAGGAAACATTTACAGATACAAATACGTAAATAATCGTGGAGCATGTCATATAGATATTTATCGTGAGTACTTTAAAACATAACATTCATAACTTCGTAATAAACATTCGTATACTTGAAATAGGCAAACTCAGAATATTTAACAAGATTTGTATTTTAACTTAGACATGCTGGAAACACATTTTTGAGAAAACTGTAAGGAAAACATTTACTAAGCATGTCACAATAGGGTTTGCAAGAACGGAAATAATTTAAAACTGAGATCATGTAATATACTGAATTTGGAATTTAAATGCTTTGTATATTTTGAACTTAAAACCCTTTTCAAATCCATAGAGTTAAATCTCCACTTCAAATACAGGGTTACTCACCTTGGTCCTTTAGGGTTAGTGCTAATAATGTGCTTTCCCACATTCCTTGTAGTTCTTAAGAACAATTCATAAACATCTCATCAACTTCACATTCATTGTAATATTATCTCGATATTCCTTAACTTATGCTTAAATCGTATTAGATCCAAAAATGATCTCATAATTCATATGTACTTAACTTAACTCGTACTCTTAACCTATGACACAATTTAATGTGTTAGAAATTAAATTCATTTGAATTTATACTCTTCTGGTAGCTCCATTAACTTTAATTTAAATTTATTTACTTCACATATTTACGTGTCGTGTCTTTTCGTAATTCATTTTCTCGTATACGCCTTAGGTTAGTAATTTGGCATTACTTTAATTTATAGTCATCTGACAGATGCTATTCAACAAATTTTATGTCTCTTTATTTTTGACATCTCTTTTGGTCAAACAGACTCTACCATTGAGTCCAGAGCGTCGAAGAAAGTCGGTTTAGGCTTTCCAAGAATTTAATTCGGACTTTCATATGAAAAGGGCAAAATGATCATTTACTGTTTTACGTGTCACATTTTTTTGTACTTTGTTTCGTAATTTGGACTCCATTATTGAATCCGGAAGGTCGAAGAAAGTCAATTTAGACCTTCTCTGGTTTTATTTTGGCTTTAGGGGTACCAGGGGTAATTTGGTCATTTTAGCATTTTTACGGGTCTCCAATTTTTTGGGACCTCATCTCATGTCGTGGACCTCACCATTGGACTCAGAAGGTCCGAGATAGTAAGAATACATTAATAACTTGTTAATTTTGGGCAAGGGGTATTTTGGTCATTTACCCTTTTACGTGTCTTTATTTTTTGGGACCCCGTCTCGTAAAACAGACCCTACCATTAGTCTCAGAATATCCAAAATAGTAAGGATACACTATTCATATGTTTAATTTGGACTTCATTTGCTTAATATTTGAATTAGGGTCATAATAGTCATTTTACTTTATTTATTAAATAATTAAATTAATTATTTAATTAATTTTCCAGGGGCATATTTGTATAAAATTTTCATCAGGTGGGCCACAGTGGGATTTCTCATGGTTTTGGGGTCAATCCGTAAATAAGAAAAGTTCTGGTTCATTAGATTTAATTTAAAACAGAAAACCAATGGGTTCGGTTGAGGTTTAAGTGAACCGGTCCAGTTTGATTGTAAACCAACCAGTCTGGTCAGTTTTTGACATAATGCTGACGTCATGATGACGTCAGCCCTAAATGGTTTAAAAATTAAAATATTCAAACCTCCAAACGTCACCGTTTAAATAACCCCATAACCCGTTGGATCCGAATTTAACCCAGACCCGTAACCGACCAGGGTCCGACCCGAACAGTGTCATCTTCCCCACGAGATCGATACTGTTCCTCTCGAAACCCTAATTTTTACAGTTTGATTTCGTGGCATTTTGAGAACCTATTTTCTCTGTTTTCTTTTCCAAACATCTCTTATGGACTTAAGGCACATTCTTACATTGATTTAGAGCTTCGAATATAGCTTAGAGGCTCGGTTTAAGCCATGATAACCAGACCTGTAACCCCATGGTTCATGCTTATTTCTTGATGGTTTTTCATGGGGTTTAGCTTGTTTTGATCCCCTATTCATGGGGATTCAGTTTTCATTTAAAAATATGGATTAAATCATGAGGTTAAAGGTTTGGGGTGTAAACCCGTAACCTGCAACTTGACATTTGAGGGTCGATTCTTTTGAGTTTTGATCGCGGATTTATGTTTTCATGACCCTCATGACTTCTTCTTGAAGTCTCTATGCACCAAAAAGAGCTTGGCTTCCATTGTTTCAGACCTGCTATAGCATGGTCTTCAATGGCGGATCACTGTTGGGTCACGTAGTTTTAGGTGTTTTTACAACCTAATTTCATGTTTGATCATGCCTAAATAAGTTTTAAAACATCATATATACATAAACAACCAAAAAAATAACCTACTTCAATGCTTGATTTCTAGAGAGAGAAAAATATAAAAATTTAGGATTTTACCTGTTTACAGTGATTCCTCTCTCTCTCCCTCTCTCTCTCTCTCTCTCTCTCTCTCTCTCTCTCTCTTCGGTTTCCAACTTCCCCTCCTTGCTTCAGCTTTCTTCTTCTTCTTCCAGAACTCTCTCTCTATCTTTCTCTCTTTATCTTTCTCTCTTTCTTTCACAATTATTTCCATGGATGTGTATATGTATATTTCTCTCACTCCCATACCCCATCACAATCAGCCCATACCTCCCATACTTTCTGACTTGGGGCCATTCCTTCTTCCATAATTCTTCACCTACTTGCATATATAATATACATATATGGTACATAGACACCTTACCTCCCTTAACTTCATGTCTCCTCCATTACTTATATATATATATAATACATATCACACACTCACACTCTTATATATATATATATATGTATTTAATTAATTTCTTATGTTTAATTAATTAACAAATTAGTTACTCAATTAATTATATTTTATAAATTAATCATCACATTTTATATTAATTATAACTAATACTTAATTTCTCATATTAATAAATTAATTACAATAAATTAATTTATCATATTCTTAAGGGCATAATATTTACACTCATTTTTCATAACCTCGTAATGCGTGTCATATGACCCGACATCCCGGGTCGGGATATTACATCAGCTAGGAACTGCCCGATCTGCCACTCTTTCTATTAAAGGGATTTTGAAGAAGTCTCTTTCTATTAGGGTTTAGGGTTTAGCGTTTAGGGTTTAGAGTTTACCTCAAAGGAATTTTAGAGGTAGAATCAACAATAGAGTTAGTGTCAAGGATTATGAAATCAACAGGATAATAAAATTTATCAACTTGAATTAAAACATCCTCTACCACACCCCATGGTGCTCTGACTAAACGGTCAGCCAATTGCAATACCACAGAGGTTGGTTTGATATCTCCCAACCCCATCTGCAAGTAAATAGAATAAGGCATTAAATTCACACTTGCTCCTAAATCAAGTAAAGCTTGTCCAAACTCATGATTTCCAATACTGCATGCAATGGTTGGACAACTAGGATCCTTGTACTTGGGGGGTTCTAGAGTCCTAGAAAAATTCCTTGGCATCAGATCTGGAGGCTTTAAGGAAAGAGAAGGAAGAATCCTATGCTACTACTGTGCAGATGCTTGCCTCCAATATACAAGCGGTGAGGTAAAAGACGGAGAAAACCCTTAGATAAGAGGTACAAAAGCTAGGGGGAGAGTTTGCTGACCACGGGTATGAGACTTTCTGAAAGAAAATCCAAAAGCTCTATCCTAAGCTCGATATCTCTGGAGTAGATGAGGTCCTAATGAAGGAAGTTGTGACAAGCTCTCTTGAAGTTGCCCCGATCAAGACTGTAGATCCCGAAGGAGAGAGCCCTCTTACCGAGGATCATTAGTTAGGATTTTTGTAACTTTTTCCTCTTTTTCTTTGTATCCTTATACTTTCATCGATCATATATAAAATTATCTTTTTGGCTCCAGAGCTAGAGTTTGAGTATTTTTTTTCTATGCTTAGTCTTTATAACCAACTAAAGGTGTGACTTGATTCAGGTAATACTTGTAAAACTAAGACTTGCCATATCTATGATGATAATAACATCATAACGATGAGTGATTCAACCATGTAGTACTCTATAGTTGATATGAGGCTTCTTTTAAGGGTTTTGGAAAGGTAGCACAATGGATCAGACTTATAACACTTGTAATGAATACAAGGTTTTTAGGGGTTTGTACATAGGTAGCAAAATGGACCAGACTTGTTATGCTTGTAATGAGTACAAAGTTTTTAGGGGTTTGTGCATTGGTCACAAGCATTAAAGTGAATAGAAAATTTTAAATAAAATTGTTTACTGATAATGCTTGCATAGGTGCTTAATGTTCAAAAGCCTGGGTACAGGTCTTCTAGTTAAATCTTGTAACTAATAAGTTGTAGGTCTAACAAATTTGGTTACTTTACAAGGTCATTCCCAATTGGGGGAAAGTTTCCCCATGGTGAGATCTTTAGTATTAGGGAACACTCTTCTTAATACGAGGTCTCCGAGTTGAAAGTTAACATGTTTTAACCTTCCATTGAAGTATTTGGTCATTTTTTGTTGGTAGGCTTCAGTCCTGATCCGAGCTTACCCTCACATTTCTTCCAAAAGATCTAGATGTTCTATGAGCTTTTGGTCATTGGTCACTTGGTCAAAAAGGTCTGTCTTAAAGGTCGGCATATCGATCTCAACAGGAATGATTGCCTCAGTTCCGTAATGTGAATGATAATGGTGTCTCCGTAATTGGGGTTCTTCGAGTACTTCAGTAGGCCCAAAAAACTCCAGAGAGTTCTTCAACCCATCTTCCCTTGGCCTCTTCTAAATATCTCTTAATGGATTTTAGAATGGTAGGATTTATGACCTCAGCTTGTCCATTAGCTTGAGGGTGTCTTGGAGAAGAGAAATGGTGACTAGTATGGAGATCCTCACAAAACTTTCTGAATACCTTTCCTGTGAATTGTGTTCCATTTTCTGAAATGATGACTCTGAGAATGCCAAACCTGCACATAATATTCTTCCAAGTAATGTTCTTGACCTTTACCTTAGTGATGTAGCTTAGTGGTTCAGCTTCTACCTACTTTGAGAAGTAGTCAATGGCGACTAGTAAAAATCTTCTGTTCTGAGGAGCCTTTGGCAATGACCCTACGATGTCCATTCCTCACTAAGCAAATGGCCAAAGACGGGCAGTGGGGACAAGGCTTTATTGAGGTCGATGTTGGCAAGGAGGCAAAACGCTAACATTTTTCGCACCTCCAAACATATTCTTTAGCTTGCTTGAGCATATTGGGCCAGTAGTAGCCCTGAGTTAGTGCTCGGTGGGCAATGGTTCTCCCAGCCATTATAGTTGCTATATATTCCCTCGTGTATTTCAGTTAGGACATAGTGGGCCCCTTCTAGAGCTATGCACAGTAGGAGGGGTTGTGTGTAAGACCTTTGGTAAAATTTCTCTTTTAGGGATTAAATACCGAGCTGTCCTGATTCGGACCCTTCTGGCCTGGTTTTTATCCTCTAGGCAGCAATCATTCTGTTAGAAAACTAATAATGGGGGTCATCCAATTCAGAAATTATTCTAAAATCTGGAGAGTTTATGATACTTCAATGTTAAGCTATGATTGGTAGGAGATTTTCACGATAGAATCTTTGTCTGGCCTTAGATGGGAGGCCATATTTGCTAGCGCAACTGCCTTGGAATTTTGATTTCTTTCAATTTTCTGAATAGTGAACTTGTGGAAAGATATCTTCAGGGATTCCACCAGCTCTGAATACTTAGTCATTCGGTTTTCTTTAGTGGAATATTCTCCCAGGACTTGACTGGTTATAAGCTGAGAGTCTAAAAATGCTTTGAGATCTAGAGCTTCACATTCTAGAACTAGCATTAATTTGAGGATCAGTGCTTCATACTCAGCTTCATTGTTAGAGGCTCTGAATCCCAAGCTACCAACCCTTTCAACTACGATCCCATCAGGGGACTGAAGTATTATACCCGTTCCAAAGCCTTTATTCGTAGAAAACCCATCAACATAAAGTTGTCATATTGAAGTGTCAGTAATGGTTTGAGCTTTTAAGCATTGTGTTCTAGTGAGTTCATAGAACGTAAGTTATGTTAAACTCTTCTAACTCCACTAACCACTTAACCAATCGTCCAGAAACTTCAACTTTGTGGACCAAAGCTAAAGCCAATTTTTTAATTTCAGAATATCTTGTTTTAGTGTTAATGAGCGCTTTACTGAAGTAGAAGACGGGCCTTTGAACTCTTTTTTCTTTTCAGACTAAGGCAGAGTTAACTTCGCTTTCTGACACAACTAAATATAAGAGCAACCTTTCTCCTGGTATTGATTTTGAAAGGAGATCGGGAGAGGTTAAGTACTCATTGAGTTGTTAGAAGGCTTCTTCACATTTAGAGGTCCTTTCTAGGGCCTTACTCCCCCTCAGGGCTTTAAAGAACGGAAGGCATTAATCCGTTGATTTAGAAATGAACCTATTAAGTGTTGCTATTCTACCATTTAATCTCTAAATATCTTTCTTAGTTCTAGGGGATTCAAGATCAATCAAAGCCTTGATCTGAGTAGGATTTGCTTTAACTCCTCTTTGGGAGACCAAAAAACCTAAGAATTTTTCCTCTATAATCCCGAAGGTACACTTTGATGGGTTAAGTTTCATTATGTGTTCTTTTAGGATTTCGAATGTTTGGGATAAGTGCTGGATATGGTCAGCCTTTTGAACACTTTTGATGAGCATATTGTTGATGTAGACTTTCATTGTATCTCCGATCTGAAGATCAAAAATTTTGTTCACAAGCCTTTGATATGTTGCTCCAGCATTCTTTAGACCGAACGACATCACTCTATAACAATAAAGACATCGTTTTGTTATAAAGGTTATCTTTTCCTGGTCTAGAGGATACATTTGGATCTGGTTATACCCAGAGTAAATATCCATGAAGCTCATGAGCTCGTGACTTACCATGACATCCACAAGTTGATCAATTTCGGAGAGAAGAAAGTTATCTTTAGGACAAGCTTTATTGAGGTCAGTATAGTCGACGAAGACTCTCCACTTTCTGTTCTTTTTTTTTGGCAGGGATCGTATTGGCAAGCCATTCAGGGTACAATACTTCCTTGATCATCCCAAAATTGAGCAACCTCTGGACTTCTTCATTGATGATCTTATGAAGTTTTGGAGCAAATTTCCTTCTCTTTTGTCTCACGGAATGGTGGTCTGGATTTGTCATTAGTTTGTAAGATATGAAATTAGGGTATATCCCCTCTATATCTCTAGTTTCCCAAGCAAATACTGAAATATTGGCTTTTAAGAATTTAACAATTTCCTCTTGCTTTGAGGGGGACAGAGCTGAGCCAATTTGTAAATACTTCCCTTCTTTTTCAGTATTGACCAACACTCTAAGGACCTCTTCTATTGGCTTGACCATACTATTGCTACCTCTAGGACTTAATGGTTCCACGATCTTAGAGGGACATTCTTTAGTATCGTGAAAATCTGTAGTAGAAAAAGTCTTCTTCTTTAGAATGGTATTGTAATTGCTATTTGGAAGGTGTTTCTTTGAATGCAAGGGTATGATACTCCCAGGTGGTGGGCTAACAGCCTTTAATGGTTAGCATTTTATCTTTGTGAATATATTTAAGGCATTGATGAAGGGTTGAGATAAATACCCCCATCTAATGGATCCAAGGCCTCCCAATAATGACATTATAAGGAGATTTGGCATCTAAGACCATAAATTCAGAAATTAGGGTCTTCTCTTCATCTCTCTCTCCAATCGTGGTCGGTAAATCAATTTTGTCCATTGGGAGGCTGAGGTTCCCATTGAATCCTGTCATTACAACAATAGTAACTCTGATGTCTTTAGTGTTGAGCTTCATATGTTTGAATGGATAGTGGAATAGTACGTTGGTAGAGCTCCTAGTGTCTACGAGAACCTTTTGATCTCAAAGTTAGCAATTTAAAGCGAGATAAGAAGGGCATCGCTATGGGGAAAGTGTATCCCAATAAGGTGCAGTTCAAATAATTATATTTGGGGTTCTGACTTCATCTTCTTCTTAATTGTTAAGCTCTCGATGACATTGGGCTCTGCCCTTACTTCCCAAGCATATCTTTTTCTAGCCTAGTTAGACATTCCTGTCATCGCATTATCAACATGGAGTACGAAGACAACCTGTTGATTATTTTGTTGCTGCTAATCATTCAGAACTTCCCTCTACTCGGGCCTCTGCTCTGGCCTCTTTTGAAAGGGCCTTTCGTCTTTGGGGTTATGTCTACTGTCTTGGCAGACGAACTCCCTTAGTTGCCCCCTTCTGATGAGGTACTCTATCTCCTATTTTAAAGCTCTGCACTCTTCAGTGGTATGACCTTGCTCTTTGTGGAAATCGCAGAACTTGTTTCTATTTCTTGAGTTGGGGTTACTTTTTAGTGGTTTTGGCCACCTCAAGTTTTCATAAGTTTGGACCTACTGGAGTACATGGGTAAGAGAAGTATTTAAAGGGGTATAAGTTCCATACTGTCTAGACCCAGAGTTATTATGGGCTCTTGATGTTGTTCTCTTATCGAGACTCTGGGTCTTCTTTTTATTGTCCCCAGTTAGCCCTCTTCTAAACCTACTCATCCTTCTGAGTTTGCTCTTTAGCTTTTCAGAATAAGGCCTTTGTATCTTCAAAATTAATATATTTCTGTGCTCTATCTATGATTGTTGTTATATCGGCAAGGGGACTCTTGGTCAAAGAATCCTAAAAGTGTCTAGGCCTAAGGCCTGAAGTGAGGGTAACCACCAGGAAACTTGAATTGCAGTCGTTCATCTCTATGAGTTTGGTATTAAAACAAGCTATATACTCCTTTAGTGACTCTTCCTTTGATTGCTTAACAGTCAGTCAAGAACTTTGTCTCTTTTCTCAACTTCTTGTATGTTAAGAAGCCGTCAAGGAATAGCCTATTGAGTTTATAGAAGTTGCTGACTGATTTTTTAGAAAGGTTGTGAAACCATTTAAAGATGGAACCCTTCAGGCTAGGTTACAAAGGTTCGACACATAAAAGCATCAGTGGCCTCGTGTAGATCCATTGTATACTGATAATGAGATAGATGGTCTCCAGGGTCTTTAGACCCGTCATAAGAAATGAATTTTGGGATAATAAACTTCTTGGGTCATTCTTTTGTCATTATGGTTGGAATGAATGGCGTAGAGAACCTACCAAGTAATTTGTTTAATTTTTCCTATTCTAGAGGGACACGGAACCCCTTGGTGGTGATCGTTTGATCTTAAGAATCTACTATCTTTTCTACCCTTTGAAGTGTCCTGGGTAGGTTCTGTTGTGCCACTAGTTACCGCTGTTGGTCCTGCCCTATGCTTTTAAGTCCTGGATTTATGGGGGGGATTTTGTCTAGCGGCAATTGAAGGGTGTTGTTCTCCTAAGATTGGTTGACATGGGACTTCGGGAGGCTGAAGTCCTTGGTGCGCTGGATTGGCCTCAGAAGTCGTTGGGATTGGTATCTTCGTCCTGCTCTGATAATGGACTGCAGGACGGAATAATGGCATTCCTCTCTAATAGTTGTCAATGATTGGGGGTCAATTCCTATATGGATGGTACCATGGGGGTGTACTGGCTGCATATTGGGCACCTCCTCATTGTGAGATCCTCTGTCCGTGGTGGTGGCGAGAGGTTGAGGTCTTCCATGAACAGTGTTAGTATGAGGAAGAGGAGGATTGTTTTGCTAGTTCCGAGCCAGTGAAGCCAGAGCTTGTGACATGGCTAAGTTGTTCCTACATCTGATTGAACTACCATTGAATCTGATCAAGTTGTTGTTGTAGATTAATCGGTGTTTGTCCTCTTCCTCTTTCAGTATGAGGCTGAGTTTGAGGGTATTGAGAATTCCTTTTGGGATGAAAGTTTGAGGCCATTAGTTCCTTAAGAAAAGAAGTTTAGTTTATTGATGAGAAATAATGAGAACGATCATCGATTTCCACATATGGCGCCAAGCTGATGTTGTACTTTTCTAGTCTGAAGACTTTCTCTCCCAAACTTTGTACTTTTCTAGTCTGAAGACTTCCTCTCCCAAACTACCTGTCAAAAACTTGAGGTCAGGGGGTCACCAAGAAGGCTCCGGTGGTAGCCGCTCCGATGATAAAGTTAATAAAAAATAAAGGCAGTAATTCAAGAGAAGAATTGAACATGAATTGAAAGCGTACCTTACTACTTTATTTATAATGTATAGATCTCTCAAGTTGAGTAGAATTACGAGTCATGAAGTTAGGGATTTGAAGATATCCATAGATAGTAGTTTCCATATTGAACTCTATTTTCTTGTTTTGAGGTACGAAAGCCCATGAAGGCGGTGACCAGCTCGGTACGTCCTACTCCTAAGACCTATATATTAATTGCTTTGATGGGTTTTATTTTTATGATATGTGGACTGACGAACTCCTTTGTAGACACGTGTCGCGTTCTCATTCGCTATGGCTAAATTATAGTATTAGAATCATACATTAGATAAATAGTGTAAAGAAATGATTAAGATACATGGTTAGACCCATTGACTCATTTGGCTCGCTATTATTCATTTTAGTGACACTGAATGAAAAGTTAAGTAGGTGAAAAATCTCCAGTCCCATAAATGGACTGAAACATGCCAAGCTTTTGACCTATCTATTTAGCATTGAGTATGCCTGGCTATTTAGAGAATCATTCACTTAAAGAAATGTTAGGATTATGAGCCAAATTGTGTATTGACAAATTCTATTTCGACAAAACTATGAGTTGTAACAAATTCTCAAACCTTATGTCATTCAACCATCAAAGTTTCATCTATAGATTCTACAATATTGGTCACACAATGGTAAGATAAAGGTAAAATACCGAATACATTAGCGATGGTTTATTGCACGCACTCACATTATGCATGCAAAATGTTTTAAATGTGTTTTACTGATTTATGTGTGTATTATGCATGCAAAGTATTTTTAAATGTGTCCTAATTATTTGTGTGTGATAAAGGATTATTTGTAATATAATTGACCAATATTTTTAAGTGCAAAATGGTTTACATTTTTTTCTATGGTTAATGCATTAAGGATAACCTTTATGCGCCATACAGCCAACTTGGCTCCTGAACTTCACTCTAGCGAAGGTCACTTCTAGTGAGCACCTCGTTGGAGGTTATTGAAGGGTTGGCTAAAGTAAGATTTTGTGCAAAAACTAGTAGCCACTTTGTTGGAGCTAGTTAGCTCGAGCAAGGCCCACTCTAGTGGCTACCTCGCCTTAGCTTGCTAAATACCCCGCTCAAGTGAGGTTGTGCATAGCGCAGCTTCTAAACTAGATTAAAAAATTATTGTATACATAAAACCTTATCACTATAAAAGGCTTTTGATACCCATGCGAAAAAGAACTTTTTAGCAGTAGCAAAAATAGATCTCTAAATCTTTCTAAAAAAACTTTCTTGATGCATTACATCCCACATAGACCCAAAGCCTCTCATAAAAAACCCAACAACTAAATCATCATTGTTCAAGAGTTGAAAAGTACAAACCATTGAGGAGTCAAGGTTGTACGATTGGAAGAGTTCGAGATTGCGTTGACACATAATTATGATTGAGTGAAGTCGTTCGTGGATTTAAAGTGGTGGTATACGTGAAAAAAATATTATTTTTATTAAGTAAATCATACTAGACTATATATATCTAACCCTTCTCGAACTCTGCATTGATCGAGATTTAGTGCATTAGACTAGCGTTTTTTAAATCGTGCTAAATTATAGTTTTTCTTTTTTTTTTTGTAAGTATGATTTATTAACCACAAAAGGAGGGGAACACCTCAAATTAGAGTACCTATACTAGAACAAAACAATACTAGCCAACCAAGAGTACGAATCTAAGGGACTAAAAACAAAACAAAATAAAGACATAAGGCCATTCGAACAAGCTTATCTCTACTTGTAAATGTTTGGGGACACCTCTAGACTAAGCCCCAACTCCCAATTCTCAAAAGAGTTTCGACACTCTTCTCTAAGTAGAAATAACCAATTATTGTTTAAAATACAGGCCTTGACTTGCCTCAAGCTAGAAGCTTTCCTTTGAAAATGTCTCGTATTTCTTTATGCCCATATGTGGTATACTGAGATAGAGTGCTAGTAGTCTGGGATTATTCTTAAAGGAATCCCCCTTCCAATGTCTAGCAATCCACTACATTTTAGCCTCCCATCTTTGAGGTTCTCTGATCGCTAGAAGATCCTATAGAACTTCCTTCCAGGTCTATTTAGAAAAAGAGCATTCAAATAATAAATGGGAACAATTTTCCTTAACCATATTGTTGAGAAGGAAATTGGTGTCAATGGTCATCCCCATATTTTAAAGCTTCACCTTGGTAAGTAAGCCATTTTTGCAAGTCATCCACATAACAAAAGCAAGCTTAGGCATAACTTTTTTAAACTAGCCCACTTTGTGCCACCTGACCTTGGGGTTCACTCTTCTACTAAACTACCAAACAATTTTAATAGTGAATTTTTCATCATTGGTTAAGGTCCATGTTGGCCTATTTTCAATGTGTAGTTGAGGGAAAAAAAACATTGAGGCATGGAATCTTAAAGTTCAAAGAGCACATTCCTACTTCTTTTTGGCCATAACTAGTGATTATGCCTAAACAAAGTGTCCACTTTAGCTTCTGAGTTTAACCTATTGTCAATCATTCTTTCTTCCCCTACTAGTTCAATCAATAGCCCCTTTGGGTGCCATAGCTCATATCAGAGATGAGTATCCCTACCAGTTCTTATAACCTTCTTCATAACAAGTCTAGCAATATATCTCAGCTTCATAAGAGTTTTCCGTGACCAACTCCTATTTTGAGTGCTAGCTATGTTTTGTAGACACCTTCTTTTAATAAAATATGTGTGGATCCAAATTTAGTTACGTGATACAATGGCATGATATTCTAACTGAGAAGTAATGCAAGGTAATGTTGACTTTGCTGCTAATGGTTTAATTTATGGATATGTTATAACTTAATTATCTTTGAAAAATACTATTTCTTTTACCCTTGTACGATTGTAAAGTGGTATGATCTCTACCATTTTTTGAAAAGAAAAGGATTTTTTGGCAATAGTGTTTTGATGTAATCTAAGCATCAATACAAGAAGTAATGTTTGTTTGGTAATTGAACTATACTGTCATGCTTTCTCTTATATTTGAAATAGGAGAATCAATCTTCAGCATAACCAAACAATTACGAAGTATAAAACCCAAATTGATAATCTTGATGGTATCTATACTAATTAATGACACAAATTAACATATGATCTTATTTGTGCATTACATACATAAAGATAGCTAATATAAAATTTAACTTGCATATTAAATGGCTATTGGGTGATTATAATTGAAATAATGCACTAAATCTAGGATCATAAAAAGTGTTTTGCTATAACTTGTTCATGAAAATGATATTTAATATCTCAAGAAAGAGTATGGCTAAGCAACACACTAATGCTATAACTTGCTAATGTACTTAGGATTAAGATAAATCATTAAGCAAGAATAACTAAGTAATGTGTTCAATATTTGAGCAAAAGTATATGACATATAAAATTGTTCAACTAAGGATAAAAGAAAAATAGAAAAACTAAGAGAAAATCTTGATATAGTCATTACCTCTAAGCATAAATCTTAAAGGCTATAAATCAAGATAGGTATGCATACTCCAAAATTTTGAATCACATAATATTAATTGAAATTCAAATATGCCTTTGAACATTCGTGTATATGAGTAGCCTATTCAAGGACCTTAAATATGAGTTGAGAATTGGTTAGAAAATAATCATGAAGGTCAAATATATTTAAGTTATGCATAAGGTGTAGCATGTAAAGCAGATGCATAGAATAAATTGTTAGATTCATGCATATTTAAACAATGCACAAACTAGCTCTAAGTCATGACATTCATAGGCTCTTATCAATGGAAAAATGAGCAACTAAGATAAGGTTATAATATTTAGGATGCCTCATTATAATAGCAATGTAAAATTCATATGGATGCATATTTTAGGAAGTCTTTCATGAATAAACAAATGTAATGAACATAAGATTCATGAATGACTTTATGCTTGAATATTTAACCATATAATTGGTCAATTGAATTGAGGTTTATAACATGTATTTAAATGTGATCTAACCATGTAACCTAGAAATATTTGTTTAATCTTGAAACAAGTTGCAAATCAAGTGGACAATATAACAGATGAAGCAACAATGCAAATTAGTCAACTAGATCAAGAAAGAGATGACCAATACTTTAAAGGTTCAAAACATTGAAGAAATCCACTTCAAAGTTCAAGCATCAAATCAAACTCAAGCAAATAGATGCACTTAAGCCCAAGGAATCGAATGACGTTAAGTGAAGACTTTAATTTTGATTATTTTGAGTTCTTGAGTGATTTAGGATTGATTGATCAAAATTTAATGCTCTAAGTATTTAGGTGATCAACTAAAATTAATCAACAAAATGATTTTTCAAAAGAAAATATTGATATACCTTAAGATTTGAAAAATCAAGTTAAGTTAAAGTTAAAAACTTTGAAATGATTGATTGATCACGAACTTAATGCATTTCTATTTAAATGATCGACTAAAATCAATCACAAAATGATTTTTCAAAGGATTTCATTAATGTACCTTAAGTTTTGAAAAATCAACTTTAATCGAAGTTAAAAACTTTGAAAGGATTGATTGATCATGAACTTAATGCACTTTTATTTAAGTGATCAATTAAAATCAATCACAAAATTATTTTTCAAAGAATTTCAGTTGATGTACTTTAAAGCCTTGAAAAATCAAGTTATTTGAAAATCAGAATTTGGTTCAAGAGAGGCAAAATGCCAATCTGCCATAATTCAGTCGACCTATCAGGTCGACTAACTCTAAAACCAATCGACTGATTTTCAAATCAGTCAACTGATTGTGTTTTACAAAACTGAACCTCTAAGCCTCTGAAAAATTCAGTCAACCTTTTAAGTCGACTAGATTATGATCCAGTCAATTGATTGTTAAAACTAGTCGACTAATTTTGTCGATCTAGCAATCGCGAATTCAAATTTTGAATAGATCTAAAAGAGGTAACGACTAGTTTTTGAAACCCAATGACTATATCTTTCAAATGCCTATAAATAGAGGTCTTATACAGCATTCATTGCTAACAACTCTTGTACTATAAACTTTGAATTTTTGTTATTGACTTTAGATCTAACAACTTTCAAATATAGATCTAAAAAATCTACTCATCTTTAAATACTTGGAGCTTATCATTGATCAATCTATAGAACAAGAGCTTCCATTTTACCAAATCCACTATTCAAGAGAGCACCATCGATAATATTTCTTCTTACATCTCACTGTGGTGAGATTTGCGGATAAGCGTTATCCGTGTGTAAGGCAAATAGGGGTTTGTTGGGATAAGAAGGATTGAGGTCTTTGCTTTGGGATAAGAGGGCTACAGTCTTCGCTTTGTAAAGGTCTGGCCTCTACTTGCAAGGAGATCGCTATAGTATAAAAATGCAAGTGGGGATGCTTGAGTTGAGGACTTAAGAAGCTTTTCGAACCTCGTAAAAATCTTGTGTTTGCATTTCTTCTCCCTACTCTCTTTTACTTTCTTGTACTTTAATTGCTTTATATTTTTAAGATTGTAAAAGTTACCAATATTTGCAAAATACCCTATTCGCCTCCCCCCTCTAAGGTAAATATCTAGGCAACAGGAATGTATATTTTTCTCCTTTTTATTTGGTTAAAAAAAAAGAAAGAAAGGAAAATAATTTTCATTTCATTATTTATTAATGAAATGAAGAGTGAAGACAAAAAGAACCATTATATGTATATATGTGCACTATATATAAAACAAGAGGTAAAAACGGGAATTCAACACATGAGGCTCCCTCTTTGAGGAAGGAAGTTTGGTGGGCATAGAGGAATGATAGCCCTTCCCCTTTTCATTTTCCTTCTATCTTCGTCTCTATCAAAAAGGACTCTTCTCTTCTCTTCTCTTTTCTCTCTTACCTTTGCCATCCTCTTCTTTCTTTCCTTCTATATGTCCTTTATACCAAATATAATAGAAGTGTTAGGATAATATATAGAGAGGGCTAAACTTAAATAATAATAATAATTGTAAGCACTACAAAATAAAAGATAAATAATTGTAAATAAAGGCTACACTGGTAAGCACTACATATATGTATCTTATTATGCGTCATTTATTTTTTTAGTTGGGTTCATATTGTCTACAATATTTTTCTTACAATTAGTTTTAAATGATTATACTATGTGAATACTTAATCCTTTATTTTAAAATAATAAAAAATAAAAGTTACTCATCAATCCCAATGTATAATGCTTTTTATGCATGTAAGGAAGTTTTGTAGAAGATACGTGTCAATGTCTACTCATCTTTATGTGAGCAAGATTGGTGGTAGGTATACCTTTTATATTTATATTTTGCTATTTCTCTCCTATGTAAAGGGATGGCGATTTGACTTGTTAATGGGACAGTGAAGGAAAGTTCTAAATGAGGTCGTAATAGGTTTAAAGGGAAGGTAGAAAATTTAAAAGACCTAATTATGTCATAAATCTATATCTATACTACCTATAAATGTATGGAATCCTCTTATAGTGTTTTCTTCAAAAATGTTTTACACAAAAGATGACCAAAATATCCTTTTTGAATTTATTGTTCCGCCGTTTCTTACCCATTATGTTTCCTTTCCCTTGCGCCTTTTCCTATTTCTTCTTTCTTTTCTGCCACGACTTGCCCAAGCCTCACTACCATGGAAAATCAATATTTGGGAAACCATCCAAAATCAATTGGTAATCCCGTTGAATACCTTCTTGAAATTTTCTATTACACAAACTTCACCACTTGTCTCTTGCACACATCAGGATTGTGGTTGATGAAAATCTAAGATTGGTGAATGTGCAAGGCCTCCCATCACCGAAGATTTGTTCTTTAAGAAAGCATTGATTTTGTCGTACCGATCGAAGGAGATCATTGGCAAGGCTCATCCAGTTGACTGCTACTTGTTTGCATTTTCACGAGGCTTATCCAGTTAATTTTTTATTGTTTACGTTTTTAAGGTGAAACAACCATTGTTCTTGTGATTTGGTTTCTTGTAAAATAATTTCTTTTAGTTTCTTGAGAGAAATTCAGAAGGGGAAAGTTTTGACACATAGCTCGATAAAACCCTTCAACGGCTAGAATCATTTCTCACTCTACTGGTCTTCAATCATTCGTCTATATTGATGATGCTGTACTTTTTGGCTCGTACTAAATCAGGGCCCCGCGACCTGTAGAACACTCAAAAGGGGGATCAAAGGACCACCGGATTGGCTCCGACGGTAGCCGCTCCGATGCTTAAGTAAGTAAACGAAATTGAAAATACTGTATTGAAAGCCAAAGAATGAGCATAAAAATAAAGCGTACCTTTAGGGTTTAATTTATAGACTGTGGCCTTCCTAAGTTGATTAGGATTCGGAGCCGTGAATATAGGAATTTGATCATCGAAGATTGCAATTACCTTGTGGAGTATTGTATCGTAGATAGAGATAATCATAGATAGTAGTTTCCTTGTCGAAGACTGTTTCCTTATTCCCTGCTTGGCAGTTGCTAAGATCATAAGGTCAGAACCATATGAAATACTGAGTGAATATTGCCCAGAACATAAGGTCTAGAGGATATGTATATGAGAATGCCCTGGAGGCTCCGCCTACTCTGTATGACCGAGTTTATCGACTCTATAGGATATGTATATAAGAATCCCCTGAAGGCTGTGACTGCTCTGTATGACCGAGTTTATCGGTTCTGTAAGCACACCTGTCTCAAGGTGATTGGTGTGTCTGTTTGTGGTACATCAGCTACTCCCCCCCCCCCCCGAGCCCTAGTTAGGAGCTAAGGCGTAACTAGGGCTATAGGCTTTATGAAGAGTCACACGTTTTGTTTCTCCATTTTTCGAGATGTCAGTTTAATGGATCATTTATTGTGCAGTCGATACTTGAGAAGCCATCATTACCTTCAACCGTTGTGTCGAATCGTCTTGGGGGGCTCATATTTCGAACGTGTATATAAAGAGGGGAAAAGGACTTTTATGCCTTTTTTCTGCACTTGATTCTACAGTATCAGAAACTGCCACCGCCAGTTGACGTATTTTGAAGGTCGAAGGATATCCAGTGTTCATAACCTTTCTTGATTTCAGGTTTGATTTTAGCCCCTTTTACATTCCCTTTTCATTTGCTTCGTTACTTTCTCTTGTCCGCCATGTCTGGCCCTGGATCACCTTCTAGTTCGGGCAGTTCTTCTTGGACCATTCCTCAACTACAACTCGTGAATCTTCTTTCCGTTAATGATGCTGAAGATAGATTGGTAGTGTAATAACCTGAAAATTTTTTTTTTTATACAAATTTTCTTGGTTATTAATTTTTTTTTTATTTTTTATTATTATTATTATTATTAATGCATGTGTGTTATATATATATATAGTATGCATATGTGTAAAATGATGTATATGCATGTATATATATATAAATCTGTGGGAGTGTGTGCATGTGGGTGGACATATATGTATATATACATAACAGTGCATGTGTGCACTGTGTGACAGACCGTGTGTGTGGTGTCGTGTAGATGTGTGTGTCTACGGTGTGTGTATTGAGTGGAGAGGTGTAAGTGTGTGTGTCTACGGTGTGTGTATTGAGAAATTAAGGTGGCTGAACAGAGAAGAAAGGTCAAGAAAAGGGGCTGTGCAAGTGGTGACGTGAGAGAGTGGATGTGTGTGGGTGTATATGTCTCGGTCGGTTGGAAAAAAAGAAAGAAAATAGAAACAAAGAGTGAGAGAGAGAGAGAGTTCTGGAAAGGAGAAGGAGATCTTGGAGCTTGCATCAAGCTTGGAGCCAATGAGGTGAAGGAGACGCACGGCTAGAGAGAGAAACCCAGAAAAACAATAAGTGGTTCATTTCTAATTTTTTCGTTTCCTAGCATATTGTTTAGATTTGATTCTTGGGTCTTATAGTGTATGAAATATGGAACATTTTGCAAAAGAAATCACTTAAAATGGTTAAGAAATAAGATAGAAAAAGTGAGTTGCAAGTGGGTTGGATAATCGGGTGGTTAGGAAATGTTGATTGAAAACTTGGTTTTGGGGAGGAGGGATTGTTCCTCCATAGTACAGAAACCCATTAGGATAAAAATGGAGGTTGAACCGTGATCAAACAATCACGAAAATGAAAGAGAAAGGTCGGCCGAAGAGTTGACCGAAATGTTTGAACCCTTATTCGTGAAAATCTAGTGGCTTAAATCCAAAACCGAGCATATGTATGAAATCCTTGAGAAAAAACAAAGAGAACCACATTCAAAAACCATGAAAAAGTCACCAAAAAAATCTCGTCGGCGCCAGAAAAGGTGCCGGAACCCTACTGGTGTCTCGCCAAAAAAACGGGGAAGAAGGGGGGTGTTCGGGTCCGAGTCCGGTTCGGGTTCAGGTCGGGCTTGGGCGATCCGCCCCTGCCATGTGTCGGCCTGCTGTTTTAAATTAAAAATGGATAAGGGCTGTTTGGCTATAGGTGTGAGAAATTGAAAAATTGAAATTGAAACAGGAACAGGGATATCCTATCCCTGTTCTGGATTAATCCCTGTTTGGTTAACCGAATTAGGAATACAAGAATTAGAATTTACAAATTTACCCCTAGACTTTTTAGAAACTAAGTTTGACCCTAGAACTTTAAAAAATTATGCTTTGACCCCTAAACTTTTGAGAAATTATGATCTGACCCCACTAGAATAAAATATTAATTAAATTAATTAAATTATTTAAATATTCTAAATTAATCCGGAGCCCAAATGGGGCAAGTCATTAGTGTATTTTCACTATCTCGACCATTATGAGGCCAATGGTGAGGTCCGTTTTATGAGACGGGGTCCCAAAAAATAAAAGACCCGTAGTAACCTTTAAAATTACCAAAATGCCCCTGAATTGAAACGCAGTCAAACGAACTCCAAATTAAGTAAACAAATAGTGAAACTTTATTATTTCAACCATTCCGGACTCAACTGTGGAGTCTGATTTGTGAGAAAAGGTCTCAAAATGTAAGGACATGTGAAAAGTGCAAAATGACTGTTTTGCCCTTTTTAGCTTAGATGTCCGAATTGAATTCCACGAAAACCTAAACTTATTTTCTTTGACGTTCTGGACTCAATAGCAAGGTTTGATTTAGAAAAATAGAAACTTATAAAACAAAGACATAAAATTTGTTAAATAGCATCATTCATGGAACAAATGAACTGAGTCATATGTTATGATTTTAGGGACACGAAAAGGCAAGGAGAAGGTTATCTGACCTTTGGTATTCTCACAGTGATCCTACTATACTACGAGTACACTTTCCCGGGTTGAGGTCGATTATCAGGTACGATATATTATGCTAAGTAAGAAATAGAATTGAGTTTAGGAATACTTGCTCTGCCAACTTGATGCTTCACATGTTTGTTTGATTGTTCACATGCTTATGTGCTTCATACTATCTTGTTGTAAGTGGGGTGATAATGTGAATAATGATTATGTGTATATCGCATGTGTTAGTATAGTGTGTGTAGATTATATTCTTTGAGAACTGTTGAGACTATGAAATATGTGATTGAAAGCATGCTTCATGTATAAATGAGATGCATCATTGAGATTACATTGTGGCATGAATGAATTAGAGCATATTGGCATAGTGTGGTTCCTTGTGCATGGCGTGAGTTGAGCACGTGGTGCTGTGCATTATGAGGGTGCAGATCCTGTGGTGAAAAACTCAAAATCGGCCATTAGGTACTCGCATGCCTAACGGGTTCCGGACCGTGAAGCAAGACATATATTAGTACTCGGGCTATCGAGGAAGGACCATAAGACGAGACATGGTGGCATAGAGTTGCATGGGTGTGTCACGCATACTACTCATATACTGCATACTGTTCATATACTGCCATAATGATATTGAATGCCATATAGAAATAACTGTACACTTGCACATGCCACGCCCTTAATTTTGTTTCTTGCATTAGCATTATATTGTACCAGCAGTTGAGCTGACCCATTCGTGGGACAAACATTTCAGATGACGCTCCAACTGTGCGAAATGTAGAGATGATTTGATTAGGGATTATGTTTGGCCCGAGAGGTGCATTTAGTGTTGTATAAAGGCAAAAGCCCAAGACTATTTCTTATTTTGTATGTCGTGAACTAATGGACCAGACCCTACGCAATTTATCAAAACAGTGTATGGAATGTATGTGATTGTCCTTTATTTCTTTATTATTTTATTTCTTTTTGTCTCGTTACTCGCGCCTCAGGTTCGCTGGAATTCGGGACATGACAACATGGTATCAGAGCTTAGGTTCGAATACCTAAAGACCGTGAGGTGTTGTTAAAACACCATGAGACCCTAGAGGAAAAAGTGATGACTTAGTGTGAACTGTTAGTAGCATGCGGTAGGACCTTATGTGCTATTTGATCATATGTCCTGATGCATGACTTGTTGTGATTACGTGCTAATTGATGCTATGTTGAGAGGCGTGACATGTATAATGTGTGAAAACTTGTTAAGTGTATATATCATGACTTGCTATATGTACTACCCATTAAAGTACAGGTTATTGATAAGAACATGATTGAGATCACATTTAGATGCTTATATCTGGATGTGAAAAAGTGATATTGAATTTTTCTCTTGGACTTGTAGATATGCCACCTAGACGAGCTCCTACGAGAGCCGGACCACCCAGACAGGGTAGGCCTAGGGCTACTGCCTAGCCCCGTCGCGGCAGACCTAGAGCTGCTGCCCCTGTTCCTGATATAGTCGAGGAGGTTGTTGCCCCAGTTGACGCACCTGAGCACAGTACAGTTGAGGAGGTTATTGCTCCCGCCCCTGCCTCTATTCCTACTTCCGCTCCAGTACAAGAGGTAGAGCAAACGGTTGGCGCCAGAGACATGGGAGCCCTTTTATAGGAGTGTCTCCGTACTATGATGGAGGCACGGACCACAGGCGATGAGACCAGGGATACCTTCGTGATGAAGGTGTTCCAGAGGATGAGACCACCCACCTTTGCTGGACAGCCAGACCCACTAGTTGCAGAGGAGTGGTTGAGGCAGATCACCCGAATTTTAGACCCACAGGGGATTACTGAGCCCCATTTGAGGATTAGATGGGCCACATTTCAGTTTATAGACCTGGCCAGTCAGTGGTGGGAGGTAGCCGCTGACAGATTGCACCAGTTCGGTGAGGGAAGGAAGGCGTTTGTGGCCATGTTCAATGACCACTACTTTCCAGTATTCGCCAGGGTAGGGTTCAGGGAGGAGTTCGAGGCGCTTCTCTAGAGGGATATGACAGTGGCCCAGTATGAGTCTCGATTCACTGCTTTGGGGAGGTTTGCCCCACACATTATCGGGAATGAGGAGTTGAGGGTGTACAATTTTCTCAAGGGGTTGAAGACCTCTATTAGAGACAGGTTGGCTGGTCACATTATAGAGACATATGAGGAGGCAGTGATCAGGGCCTCCAAGGTGGAGAGAGAGCTAGCCGATCTTAGGGCGATCAGAGAGACCAGAGCTCAGGGCAGGGCACCCACAGTACAGACCTCTACACCTGCCCCGACCTATAGACCGCAGAAGAGGTACCGAGCTAGTACTTCTTCCACACAGCCACCAGCAGGACCCCTCTATTCAGTAGCTCCCCGACCTACCTTGCCATCCACTTCTAGGGGAGGAGGATCACAGCGACCTCTTTCGTGTTATACATGCGGACAGCCTGGCCATAGGAGGGCCGATTTTCCTTTGAGGGGACCCAGCTTTGTCCAGGGTGTCGGATCTAGTCAAGGGTCACTTCCACTACCTCTACCAGCACCGAGTTAGAGAGCCCCACTGGTTTGTTACACTTGTCATCAGCCTGGCCATGTTAGGGCCAACTGCCCTTAAGGGTAGACCTCACAGAGCGTGCCGAGGCCCCATTATTACCAGCATATGCAGGTGCCTTTGCCCCAGCCACAGTCAGTCCAGGGACTCCCAGCACCCTATCACCAGTCTGCATCCTCCGTACAGAGTGTCAGAGCTCCAGCACCTAGGGGAGGAGGCCAACAGGCACAGAGAGCGGAAGGCAAGTAGGGCCAGACCACACAGGGCCGAGTCTATGCAGTAACCACCCCGGATACCTCTACTGCCGGGCCATCAGTAGTCAGAGGTACATTCCTTGTATCCAGCTCATGGGCCAGTGTGTTGATAGATTCAGGTGCATCACATTCATTCATTTCCACTATACTTTCTATGTCATTGGGCTTGGATATAGATCGGTTGGATCCCCCGTTGCATGTTGGTACGCCAGTTGGGGGTAGTGTAGTACTGACGTGGATCTGTAGAGATTGCTCGATAGAGATAGCTGATCGTGTTCTTCACTTTGATTTTATTGTACTTGACATGACCGGGTTTAATGTGATTCTGGGGATGGATTGGTTGTTCACCTACCGGGCGAGTATAGACTGCTATAGGGGGAGGGTGACCGTGTGCACTCCTGAGGGAGATTGTTTTTATTTCACAGGGGATCGAGGGGATTTCTTGGCTCCACCGTTGCGTGATTCTAGGATCTGGGGAGGCCACAGTTATATGCTAGCTAGTTTGATTGCGGGTGATTGTGAGACCACAGAGATTGTGTTACCCCCAGTGGCGGATGAGTTCCCTGACGTCTTCCCGAGTGACTTGACTTGTCTACCCGCTAGACGAGAAATCGAGTTCACTATAGAGCTTACTCCCGATACTACACCCATTTCCATACCACCTTATTGCATGGCACCAGCTGAGTTGAGAGAGCTGAGGGAGCAGTTGACTGACCTACAGCGTAAGGGTTTTATCTGTCCTAGCACTTCTCCGTGGGGTGCCTCGACACTGTTTGCGAAGAAGAAGGATGGGACACTGCGGTTATATGTGGATTACAAGAGGCTAAACTGGGTTACTATCAAGAATAAGTACCCGTTGCCGAGGATTGAAGATTTATTTGATCAGTTAAGAGGTTCGAGATGCTTCTCGAAGATTGATCTTAGATCGGGTTATCACCAGTTGAAGGTCAGGGAGGAGGACATAGCGAAGACAGCTTTTCGCACTCACTATGGTCATTATGAGTTTGTGGTTATGCCCTTTGGTGTGACGAATGCCCCAGCGGCATTCATGGACTTGATGCACCACATTTTTAGTCCTTACCTGGATCAGTTTGTGGTAGTATTTGTGGATGATATCTTGGTATATTCGCCTACTGAGGATGTACATGCCTTTCATTTGAGAACTGTATTGCAGATTTTGAGAGAGCATCGCCTATTTGCCAAGTTCTCGAAATGCGAGTTCTGGCTTCGAGAGGTACAGTTCTTAGGACATGTCGTGTCCAGCGGAGGGGTGTCTGTAGATCCCTCCAAGATTGAGGCTGTCATGAGTTGGGAGAGACCGAGTAGTGTATTTGAGATTCGGAGTTTTCTGGGGTTAGCTGGATATTACCGACGATTTGTGGAGGGTTTCTCCCTTCTTGCAGCGCCGATGACTCGTCTGACACGCAAGGGCATCAGATTTTTGTGGACAGATGACTGTGAGCAGTCCTTTCAGGAGCTGAAGATGAGACTGACTTCAGTGCCTATTTTGATCATACCTGAGAGGGGAGTGGGCTATGCTGTGTACTGTGATGCTTCCCGAGAGGGGTTAGGTTGTGTGCTGATGTAGGAGGGTAGAGTGGTAGCCTACGGTTCTCGCCAGTTGAAGAACCATGAGTGGAACTACCCCACACATGGTTTGGAGTTAGCTGCCGTCATCTTTGCACTGAAGAGTTGGCGACACTACTTATACGGGGAGAGATTCGAGGTTTTCTCTGACCACAAGAGCCTCAGGTATATCTTCACACAGAAGGACCTGAACCTTAGGCAGAGGAAATGGATGGAGTACATGGAGGATTACGATTTTGACCTTCAGTACCATCTAGGGAGGGCCAATGTAGTGGCAGATGCACTCAGCAGGAGGTCGAGGGGTACTATTGCCAGTATTGCCATCAAGGAGTGGGAGATGATGGGGGGTCTTGGTGAGTTTGATCTAGATCTTGCTAAGTTTGAGGGACATGCCACTCTGTTCAGCTTGTGTGTACAGCCCACCCTTTTGACTAGAGTCATAGAGGCACAGCTATTGGATGCTGAGGCAGATCAGATTAGAGCACGGATTGCTAGTCCTAAGGGATTTGAGGGATGGACAGTGCATTCTGACCTTAGCCTAAGGTATTTGGGTAGAATTTTTGTTCCAGAGTCTCTCAGGGCTGATGTCCTTAGAGATTTCCATCACTCACGTCTGGCAGTGCACCCAGGGGGCACTAAGATGTATCACGATCTGCGCCGTCAGTATTGGTGGACAGGGATGAAGAGAGATGTGGCGCAGTTCGTGTTGAGATGCCTCACGTGCCAGCAGGTGAAGGCTGAGCACTAGAGACCTGGGGGCTTGTTGCAGCCATTGCCAATGGCCGAGTGGAAGTGGGAGCACGTTACTATGGATTTCGTGATGGGTCTTCCGAAGTCACCGAGAGGCCACGATGCAGTTTGGGTTATCGTGGACAGGTTGACGAAGTCTGCTCACTTTTTGCCGATCAGAGTGACTGATTCATCAAATATCCTCAGTAGATTGTATATTCGAGAGATTGTATGACTACATGGGGTTCCAGTATCCATTGTTTCAGACAGGGACCCACGTTTCACTGCCCGGTTCTAGCAGAGCCTCTAGACAGCCTTAGGGACTCAGCTTCAGTTTAGTACTGCCTTTCACCCTCAAATCGATGGCCAGTCAGAGCATACCATTCAGATCCTTGAGGACATGCTTAGGGCTTATGTCATGGATTTCAGGGGTAGTTGGGAGGATCACCTTGCCTTAGTCGAGTTTGCCTACAACAACAGCTATTAGTCCAGTATTGAGATGGCAACATTTGAGGCGTTGTATGGTAGGCCGTGTCGTTCCCCGATGTGTTGGACTGAGGTGGGAGAGACAGCTGCCTTGGGGCCCGATATAGTTCATGAGACCACGGACAAGATACAGGTGATCAGGCAGCGCTTGTTGACAGCCCAGAGTCGCCAGAAGAGTTATGTAGATGGGAGGCGGCGGCCCTTGTCATTCGAGGTTGGGGACCATGTGTTCCTCAAGATATCTCCCCGACGAGGTTTGAGGAGATTTGGGCACGGTAGGAAGCTATCGCCACGATTTATAGGCCCTTTTGAGATTCTTGGGAGGGTTGGTGAGGTGGCTTATAAGCTGGCATTACCACCGCAGCTATCTGGAGTTCATGATATCTTTCATATGTTGATGCTGAGGAAGTACGAGCCTGACCCCTCCCATGTATTAGATTGGGTAGATCTTCAGCTAGAGGGCGACGCTTCTTATGACCAGAGAGCCGTAGAGATATTGGACTCGAGGGACCAGGTTTTGCGAGGCAGGACCATCCCTTTGGTCAAGGTTCGTTGGAACCATCATGGGGTTGAGGAGGCTACATGGGAGCGTGAGGCCGAGGTCCGTACTAGGTATACTGAGTTGTTTGATCTTTGATGTATTTTATTTTTAAATTTCAGGATGAAATTTCTTTAAGGAGGGAAGGATGTAATAACCTAAAAATTTTTTTTTTTATAAAAATTTTCTTGGTTATTAAAATTGTTTTTTATTTTATTTTTTATTATTATTATTATTATTAATGCATGTGTTATATATATATATATATATAGTATGCATATGTGTAAAATGATGTATATGCATGTATATATATATATTTATATATATAAATCTGTGGGAGTGTGTGCATGTGGGTGGACATATATGTATATATACATAACAGTGCATGTGTGCACTGTGTGACAGACCGTGTGTGTGGTGTCGTGTAAGTGTGTGTCTACGGTGTGTGTATTGAGTGGAGAGGTGTAGATATATGTATAGGGCATCTTTGCATTTAATGCAAAGCTGCCTTGTAGAGAAATTAGGGTGGCTGAACAGAGAAGAAAGGTCAAGAAAAGGGGCTGTGCAGGTGGTGACGTGAGAGAGTAGATGTGTGTGGGTGTATATATCTCTGTCGGTTGGAAAGAAAAAAAGAAAAGAGAAACAGAGAGCGAGAGAGAGAGTTCTGGAAAGGATAATAAGATCTTGGAGCTTGAATCAAGCTTGGAGCCAAGGAGGTGAAGGAGACGTACGGCTAGAGAGAGAAACCCAGAAAAACAGTGAGTGGTTCATTTCTGATTTTTTCGTTTCCTAGCATATTGTTTAGATTTGATTCTTGGGTCTTATAGTGTATGAAATATGGAACATTTTGCAAAAGAAATCACTTAAAATGGTTAAGAAATAAGATAGAAAAATTGAGTTGCAGGTGGGTTGGATAATCGGCTGGTTGGGAAATGTTGATTGAAAACTTGGTTTTGGGGAGGAAGGATTGTTCCTCTACAGTGCAGAAACCCATTAGGATAAAAATGGAGGTTGAGCTGTGACCAAACAGTCACGAAAATGAAAGAGAAGGGTCGACTAGAGAGTTGACCAAAATGTTTGAACCCTTATTCGTGAAAATCTAGTGGCTTAAATCCAAAACCGAGCATATGTATGAAACCCTTGAGAAAAACCGAAGAGAACCACATTCAGAAACCATGAAAAAGTCACCGAAAAAATCTCGCCGGCACCAAAAAAGGCATCGGAACCCTACTGGTGTCTCGCTAGAAAAACGGGGAAGAAGGGGGGTGTTTGGGTCCAGGTCCGGGTCCAAGTCCGGTTCGGGTTCGGGTCAGGCTTGGGCAATCCGCCCCTACCACGTGTCGGCCTGCTGTTTAAAATTAAAAATGGATAAGGGCTATTTGGCTACGGGTGTGAGAAATTAAAAAATTGAAACAGGAATAGGGATATCCTATCCCTGTTCTGAATTAATCCCTGTTTGGTTAACCGAATTAGGAATAGAAGAATAAGAATTTACAAATTTACCCCTGGACTTTTTAGAAATTAAGTTTGACCCCAAAACTTTCAGAAATTATACTTTGACCCCTAAAATTTTGAGAAATTATGATCTGACTCCACCAGAATAAAATATTAATTAAATTAATTAATTAATTTAATTATTTAAATATTCCAAATTAATCCGGAGTCCAAATGGGGCAAGTCATTAGTGTATTTTGACTATCTCGACCATTCTGAGGTCAATGGTGAGGTCCATTTTATGAGACGGGGTCCCGAAAAATAAAAGACCCATAGTAACCTTTAAAATTACCAAAATGCCCCTGAATTGAAACATAGTCAAACGAACTCCAAATTAAGTGAAAAAATAGTGAAACTTTACTATTTCGACCATTCTGGACTCAACTGTGGAGTTCGATTTGTGAGAAAAGGTTTCAAAATGTAAGGACCCGTGAAAAGTGCAAAATGACTGTTTTGCCCTTTTTAGCTTAGATGTCCGAATTGAATTCCACGAAAACCTAAACTTATTTTCTTCGACGTTCCGGACTCAATAGTAGGGTTTGATTTAGCAAAATAGAAACTTATAAAATAAAGACATAAAATTTGTTGAATAGCATCATTCAGGGAACAAATGAACTGAGTCACATGTTATGATTTTAAGGACATGAAAAGGCAAGGAGAAGGTGATCTGACCTTCGATATTCTCACAGTGATCCTACTATACAACGAGTACACTGTCCCGGGTTGAGTTCGATTATCAGGTACGATATATTGTGCTAAGTAAGAAATAGAATTTAGGAATACTTGTTCTGCCGACTTGATGCTTCAGATGTTTGTTTGATTGTTCACATGCTTATGTGCTTCATGCTATCTTGCTGTAAGTGGGGTGATAATGTGAATAATGATTATGTGTATATCGCATGTGTTAGTATAGTGTGTGTAGATTATATTCTTTGAGAACTGCTGAGACTATGAAATATGTGATTGAAAGCATGCTTCATGTATGAATGAGATGCATCATTGAGATTACATTGTGGCATGAATGAATTAGAGCATATTGGCATAGTGTGTTTCCTTGTGCATGGCGTGAGTTGAGCATGTGGTACTGTGCATTATGAAGGTGCAGATCCTATGGTGAAAAACCCAAAATCGGCCATTAGGTACTCGCATGCCTGACGGGTTTCGGACCGTGAAGCGAGACATATATTAGTACTCGGGCTATCAGGGAAGGACCGTAAGACGAGACATGGTGGCATAGAGTGGCATGGGTGTGTCACGCATACTGCTCATATACTGCATACTGTTCATATACTGCCATAATGATATTGAATGCCATATAGAAATAACTGTACACTTGCACATGCCATGCCCTTAATTTTGTTTCTTGCATTATCATTATATTGTACCAGCAGTTGAGCTGACCCATTCGTGGGACAAACATTTCAGTTGACGCTCCAACTGTGCGAGATGTAGAGATGATTTGATTAGGGATTATGTTTGGCCCGAGAGGCGCATTTAGTGTTGTATAAGGGCATAAGCCAGAGACTATTTCTTATTTTGTATGTCGTGAACTAATGGACCAGACCCTACGCAATGTATCAGAACAGTGTATGGAATGTATGTGATTGTCCTTAATTGTCCTTTATTTCTTTTTGTCTCGTTACTCGCGCCTCGGGTTCGCTGGAATTTAGGGCGTGACAGGTAGAGCCCCCCTCTAGTCCGGGGGTTAGGATAGTTGACGCATTCGATAAGCCCCCGAATAGGGCTGGTGAGATCTCTAGTCGATCTGGCTATAGAGAGGAAGGTGAGAGTGCGATTATTGAGAGGATGTTGGTAGAGTTGTGGGAGAAATTCAATCTCCCTTCAAACGTTACTTTTAGGGTCCCGGATCCTCTGGATCGCCCACGCGATGTTAGAGCGGGGGAAATCTGTGCCTATCTGGCTTGGTTTGAAATGGGATTGACACTCCCCCTTCATGACCTTGTGAGACAATTCTTCTATTGGTTCAATCTTTGCTCTGCAGACCTTAATCTTAATAGTTGGAGACGTCTGTTAAGTTTCATAGTGTTGGGGCATATGAATAATGTCGACGTGTCCCTTGACTTGATCCGTAGTAATATGGATCTAAAATACATGAGGGCGGAAGACCTCTATTATATGTCTTTAGATAGTGGGTTCAGACCCCTTACTTCCGTGCCCTCCTCTAACAAGACCTGGAAGAAGTGGTATTTCTTCATAAAAGGAGGATGGGAATACGAGGACTTCCAAGACCAATTCTCAACATTCCCTCGAACTACTGGGCGAAAGGGTGAGACCCAGATTTTCCTATGGCTGCTTTGATTTTGTTTTGTGCATCAACTACCGAGCTGATTAATCTCTGTATCTTTTGTGCAGTTAGGAGTGTGTGGAAAAGACCGAGTGTTTCTTCCGCTCTTCAGGAGCAATACAAGAAGCTTTTACAGCCCAACAACCGAGACCATTCCTCCATTGTTAACCGTAATAAGTTGATGGCTGCTAGGGGAAGTGTTGAGGAGCTTGCAAAAGATATGATGGCAAGATGGGAGACTGAGCCATCTTCATCTGTGGCAGTGGGGGAGGTTTCTTCCCCAGCGGACCCTCCCATCCAGACAAAAAGGCGGAGGTTACTTTCGATCTCTCCTGAACCCACTGAGGGGGAGAGAGAGGCACCTGCCCCCATTTCTGTGGTCCCCCCAGCCCCATCCAAACAAGCGGGCAAGGGGGCGTCATCCTCGATGGCCCCTGGTGTTGTCAATCAGGGGGCCAAAAAGATTCTAAGGGACTTTTGGGCCAAAGGCTCAATCAAACCTAGGCCCCAGAAGTCGGAGAAGCTTCTTGCTAACCTGGCTTCTCTTCAGGTCAAGGTAAGTTCTTCGGGTCTTTATCTCTTTTCCCTTTTTTCCAAGTGTTTTGGCTGGGTACTGAACTGTTTGCTTTGTGCACTACAGACCCTGCACATCCTTTCTGCTTTGACGGAGGTCTCTCCCCCTTCAGAGGAGGTTGAAAAACTTCAGGCCGAGCTGGATGAGGTCAGGCTTCAGCTCGGTACTGCTAAGTCTGAGGCTCACGACTCTGCGGAGAGGCTGAAGGAGTCCCAGAATTCTCTGGCCGTCATGGAGTCAGAGAAGAACCTTGTCATTCAGCAGGCAAAGAGGCTGCAGAGGGAGATGGATGGCATGCAGTACCAATATAATCAAAAGCTTGAGGATGCAGTGGAGCAGGCCAAGTTGGAGAATGAGACGGAGATGAAGATGGAACTAGAAGGAATGGCCAACACCCTGATCATGTTTGGCTTCAACAACTTCCGATCTAGGTTCCTTCCTAAATTTCCTGATTTCGACATGTCTTCAATTGTGCCTCCAAGGGTTACCCCTCTCGAGGTTGCCGTTCCGAGCGAGGTGATCGACGTTCTCCTTGCCGATCCCACTGAAGTTGTCGTCCCGAGTGAGATGGTTGATCCTGCTCTTGCTGATCCTTCCCCAGCCGTTGAGCCTGCCTCTACTGATCATGCTTAGGAAATATGCTTAGTTTAGGTTTTTTGTTGTTGTTTTTTTTTTTTTTTTGAACTTCCAGTGTAACAGGCCATTTTGTTGAATGAAACAATATTTTCTTTCTCAAATGTCTTTATCCCATTTCTTTTGTGTTTGGTTGACCCTTGTAGTATTTCCTTTGAATTTGTGGTTGATGTGAGAAACTGTTGCAAGTGAGGTCGTTCTAGATCCTTCCAGACCAACTTTTTAACGGTTGGCAGCTGTCTTCTAAGCTGTATTTGCAATAAGACGATGACTGTAGGATAGTTCTGATTGCTTCTTCTTCTTTGGATAAGATAGGAAGGCAATTTCAATCTGACATGTAGGGATCTGATATTGATCTTGTGTCACATATATTGAGAGCAAATTTTAAAGAATTCTGAGGCAGTTTGCTCTGAACCCAAGTTTTGTAGCAGAAATTCGGTGTCTCACGTCTGTCACTCTGATGATTGAGACTTCTGCCTCTTAAGTCATTTAGACCAGGACTGAGATATATCCGAACTGATGGTCTTTTGTCGTACACGTGGTCCATCAGGGATCAACGGAATGGCCAAGACTGAGAGGTCTGTATGTTGGTTCGAGGGCCTTTGTATAAAGATGGATTAGACTCTGTTTGCTTGACCAGTACGGTATGCTTGGGGGAGCCTTGCATCTCGTCTTCTAGGTATCCGAAAGGGCGGTTTTATACATCATTCATTTACACAGCTGTCTTGTGGGTTTTTGAGGCCAACCCTTTATTTAACCGTTGCGACGGTTCAACTGGGTGACTTTTGGGCTTCGAGGGTCTATATATATGAAAGAGGAGCATACAATTTCACCCTATCTTTTTACTTTTGCTCTCAAACTATTCCCCTGTCGGAGAGAATTTGAATGTTTTTTAGAGGCCTACCGTTTGCCCAGAGATGATTGACGATTTTCAGTCCGAGTTGGGAATGATTAAACTGTGGCCGAGAGTTAACCTTCCCTTTGATTCGGTCTCCAAGGAAGGATTAGAGGAGGCGAAGATCTTCTTGTCCATCTTAGCATCCGGTCGAGATTTCTTCGATTGGAAGAGGACCCTCCTTGATTCAACCGAGGCTTGGAGCATTGGTGATGAAGACGAAGGAGGGATGCCTCCTTCCCTTTGTGTCTTGGTAGAGACCCTTGTTCAAATCAGCTGGGGTGTCATGCCGGATTCGAGGGAAACGAAGGTGGAGAATAGAGGTCTCTTGAGACCTAGAGCCCTCATCATCCGTTGGTCTTGAGATCAATGACAGTGATGATGAAATGGCCTGGGTGCTTCTTGCTGCAGATTAGGGTTCAGGTTTCCTTCCTTTCAAATGGAGCCGACGACGGCGGTAATGGAGGTTTGGAACCTGGGTCCCTTTCTCATTTAAGGAAGAAAGTCATGATGTCATAAAAGCGTAGTGATGCCTTTGTTGTAGCTTTTATGTACTTGTTTTATTTCCAATCTTCTTGCACTGATGTAAATTTTCTGAATCGTCAATGAAATTGAGTTCCTTCTTCTTAGATCTGATGTTCTTTGTATTTAAATGTGCCCTTTTGGAGTTAAAACACCTTTTTGTGCACTTCTGATGACTAAATTTTCTGTATGTTCCAAGAGTAGATCAAAGAAACTTGTATAAAACTTGAAGTCTTGAATCAAAGTACTTTAAGCCTGCTCGGTATTGTAGTATTTGTTGCTTGCTGGTACATAAACCAAATAATCTAAGTATCAGCTCTGAGGTATTCCGATCTAGGAAACTTTAGTTGAAGATGTTTGGAACTTCTGTCTTTAGATGGACTGGATCATAGAATATGTGTATTGAAGATGGACCAGGCTCAGAAGGCCTGTGCATTATAGATGGACCAGGCTCTGGAGGCTTGTGCATTAAAAGATGGACCAAGCACTAAGGCTTGTGTATTGTAGATGGACCAAGCACTAAGGCTTGTGCATTGTAGATGGAACAAGCACTTAGGCTTGTGCATTATAGATGGACCAAGCTCTAGAGGCCTGTGCATTATAGATGGACTAAGTACTAAGACTTGTGCATTATAGATGGACCAGGCTCTGGAGGCCTGTGCATTAGAGATGGACCAAACACTAAGGCTCGTGCATTATTGATGGACCAGGCTCTGGAGGCCTGTGCATTAGAGATGGACCAAGCACTAAGGCTCGTGCATTATTGATGGACCAGGCTCTGGAGGCCTGTGCATTAAAAGATGGACCAAGTGCTAAGACTTGTACATTATAGATGGACCAAGCACTATGGCTTGTGCATTGTAGATGGACCAGGCTCTGGAGGCCTGTGCATTATAGATGGACCAGGCTCTGGAGGCCTGTGCATTATAGATGGACCAGGCTCTGGAGGCCTGTGCATTATAGATGGACCAGGCTCTGGAGGCCTGTGCATTATAGATGGACCAAGTACTAAGACTCGTGCATTATAAATGGACCAGGCTCTGGAGGCCTGTGCATTAGAGATGGACTAAGCACTAAGGCTCGTGCATTATTAATGGACCAGGCTCTATAGGCCTGTGCATTAGAGATGGACCAAGCATTAAGGCTCGTGCATTATTGATGGACCAGGCTCTAGAGGCCTGTGCATTAAAAGATGGACTAAGTGCTAAGACTTGTACATTATAAATGGACCAAGCACTAAGGCTCGTGCATTATTAATGGACCAGGCTCTAGAGGCCTGTGCATTAAAAGATGGACCAAGTACTAAGACTTTTGCATTATAGATAGACCGTGCACTAAAGCTTGTGCATTGTAGATGAACCAAGCACTAAGGGTTGTGCATTATAGATGGACCAGGCTCTGGAGGCCTGTGCATTAAAAGATGATCATTCTATGGAGGTATTAAAAAGAAAGAAACATCTTCATTGATAATACTTCCATAAATGTTCCACGTTCCATGGCTTAGGAATAGGCTTCCCAGTCATGTCTTCTAGCCAGTAGGTGGTAGGCCTAACAACCTTCATCACTCTGTAGGGGCCTTCCCAGTTCGGTGACAACTTTCCCATAGTGGGATCCTTGGTGTTTGGAAAGACTCTTCTTAAGACAAAGTCTCCGACTTGAAATCTGATCGTCTTGAGCCCCACCTTGGATTTGTTGACCATTCTCTGCTGATAGACTTCCATCCTGATGCTAGCTTGATCCCTTTTTTCTTCAAGCAGATCCAAATTTTCTGCCAGTTGCTGATCATTGGACTTTTGCTCGAAGGCTTCAGTCCTCAGAGTTGGCATACTGATCTCAACCGGGCTTACTACTTCTGTACCATAGGCCAGTGAGAAGGGAGTTTCAAAGGTGGGAGTTCTTCTGGTTGTTCTATAGGCCCAAAGAACTCCAGGGAGTTCCTCTGCCCACTTTCCTTTGGCCTACTCCAACCTTTTCTTTAATCTATCAAGGATCATTCGGTTGGTGACCTCTGCTTGTCCATTTGCTTGTGGATAGCCTGGAGAGGCAAAGTGTTACCTAATGTAGAGATTTTCACAGAATTTCTTGAAGCCTTTACTAGTGAAGTGCGTCCCATTTTCAGAGATAATCACACGTGGTGTACCGAACCTGCAAACAATGTTCTTCCAGGTGAAGTTCTCAACTTCCTTTTCTGTGATGTGTGTTAGAGATTCAGCTTCGGCCCATTTAGAGAAGTAGTCAATGGCTACCAAGAGATACTTCCTGTTTGGTGGGGCCTTTGGTAATGGACCCATGATGTCCATTCCCCACTAAGCAAAAGGCCAAGGACTAGTAATTGGGATAAGCGCGTGATGAGGCTGGTGTTGATATGGGGCAAATCTTTGGCATTTGTTGCACTTCTGGACATACTCCTTGGCCTGTCTTAGCATGCTAGGCCAGTAATAGCCCTGAGTCAGAGCTCGTTGTGCTATTGTTTTGCCCCCATTATGATTCCTGCAAATTCCCTCGTATATTTCAGCCAAGACATATTGTGATTCTTCTGGAGCTAAGCATTTTAACAGAGGTTGAGAATAAGACCTTCTGTAAAGCTTGTTGTTCAGGATCAGGTACCGAGCCACTCTGATTCGGATTCTCCTTGCTTTGTTTTTGTCTTTTAGGAGGAGCCCAAATTCTAGGTACTGGAGGATTGGGGTTATCCAGTTCTGGGGCTGTTCAGTAATTTGGGTAACTTGGGCTTTCTCTATGCTGGGTCCTGGCTGGTAGGAAATTTTTACTGTGGAGTTTGCTTCAGACTTTAGGCGGGACGCCATGTTTGCCAAAGCATCTGCTCTACAATTCTGGCTTCTTTCTATTTTCTGGATAGTGAACGTCTGAAAGGAGTGTTTCAGGTAGTTCACCAGTTCGGAGTACCGAAGCATCCTGTCATCTTTAATGGAGAATTCTCCCAGGACTTGGCTTACCACCAGTTAGGAATCTGAAAAGACTTTAAGGTTCTGAACCTCGCATTCCAGAGCCAATTTCATGCCTAGGATTAGGGCTTCATATTTTGCTTCATTGTTGGAAGCTTTGAATCCCAAGCTGACTGCTTTTTCTGACGAGAGCCCATCAGGGGACTGTAATACCAAGCCCACTCCTGAGCCTTGATCAGTTGACAACCCATCGATATAGAGCAGCCAGGTTCCCAAAGTTTCGATGAGCTGTGCCTTGTCTTGAAGTGCCGGGGTGAACTCGGCAACGAAATCAGCCAAGGCCTGCCCTTTGATGGAGTTTCGTGGCACATATGATATGTCAAATTTCCCTAGCTCCACAGACCACTTCACTAATCTTCCCGACACCTCAGGCTTCCTCAATATTGACTTCAGAGGATAGATGGTTGGGATTTCAATTGGATGAGCTTGGAAATAGGGCCGGAGCTTCTGAGCTGATATTACCAAAGTAAAGGCTAGCTTCTCAACCTCTGGGTATCTCTTTTCTATGTCGATTAGTGCCCTACTGATGTAGAATATGGGCCTCTGTACTCCCCTGTCCTATCTGACTAATGCGAAGCTGACTGTATTTTCAGAGACTGCAAGGTACAGGAGTAGCTTCTCCCCCTGTACTGGTTTTGACAGAAGCTCTGGAGAGGCAAGATACTCCTTCAGTTCCTGAAAAGCTTTTTCACATTCTTCCGTCCATTATAAAGCTTTGTTGCCCTTTAAAGCTTTGAAATAAGGTAGGCAGTGATCAGTGGATTTGGAGATAAATCTGTTTAGTGCCGCGATCCTGCCATTCAGCGCCTGAATGTCTTTTCTGGTTTTCAGTGACTTCAGTCCAATCAGAGCTTGGATCTGAGTAGGGTCTACTTTGATACCCCTTTGAGAGACAATGTATCCCAAGAATTTTCCCTTCGTCACCCCGAAGGTACATTTCGAAGGATTGAGCTTCATCTTGTGCTGTCTTAGGATATCGAAGGTCTGGGCTAAATGCTGGAGGTGACTACCTTTCTGCAGACTTTTGACTAGCATATCATCGATGTATACCTCTATGGTACTGCCGAGTAGTGGGCTGGACATCTTGTTAACCAACCGCTGGTATGTGGCTCTGGCATTCTTCAAACCGAAAGGCATTACTCTGTAGCAGTAGAGACCTCGTTCGGTTATGAAGGCTGTCTTCTCTTGGTCCGGAGGGTACATCTGAATTTGGTTATACCTAGAATAGGCATCCATAAAACTCATGAGCTCGTGCCCCGCAGTAGCGTCAACCAGTTGATCTATCCTTGGCAGTGGAAAGCTGTCTTTGGGGCACGCCTTATTGAGGTCTGTATAATCAACGCAGACCCTCCACTTACCATTTTTCTTCTTGACCAGGACGGTGTTGGCTAGCCATTTGGGGTAGAACACTTCACGTATCATTTTGGCTTCAAGCAGCCTCTGGACTTCTTCGTTTATGATCTAATGCCGCTCTGGGGCAAGCGGCCTTCTTTTCTGTCTCACTGGTGGGTGATCTGGATCCACCATTAGTTTGTGAGTTATCAGGTTTGGATCTATACCCTCCATGTCTCTGGTCTCCCACGCAAACATAGAGAGGTTGTCTTTTAGAAACTTGATTATTTTCTCCTACTCGGCGCGTGTCAGGTCTGGACCAATGTATAAATAGCGCCCTTCTGATTCTGAACTGACCAATACTTTGACAGGCTCGCCAATGGGTTTGGCCCTGCTATCCCGTCCCCTTGGGCTTAGGGGTTCTTCGATTCTAGAAGGGCAACTTTCCTCCTCGGGAGTGTGGGAAAGAACTGGATCTGCACAATCCCGGGTGTACTGTAATTGCTATTTGACAGTCTTTTCCTTGAGTGCAATGGCATGGCACTCTCGAGAAGTTGGCTGGCACCTTTTGACAGAATAAACATTCTGATTGTGAACATACTTCAGACATTGATGGAGGGTCGGGGTGACTGCCCCTATCTGGTGCAACCATGGTCTCCCAATTATGACATTGTAGGGAGATTTCATATTCAACACCATGTACTCTGAGATGGTGGTTTTCTGCCCTTCTCCCTCTCCTACAGTAGTAGGAAGGTCGATTCTTCCCAATGGGGTACTGAGATTGCCATCAAAAGCTGCCATCACGGCAGTAGTAGGCTTGATGTTGTCATGGTCCATTCCCATCTGTTTGAGTGGCTCATGGAACAGTATATTGACGGAGCTGCCGGTATCAACCAGGACTCTTTTGATCTCGAAGTTGGCAATTTTGAAAGTGATGACGAGGGCATCACTGTGAGGGCAGTGCACCCCTGTTAGGTCCTGTTCAGTGAATTGGATCTCCGGTGCTGGTTTGAGCCTCTTTTCAATGTTAGAGATATGCAACACGTCTGGGGCAGCCTTGGCCTCCCGAGCGTATCTCTTCCTTGCCTTGTTAGACATCCTTGTAGTAGGGGAGTCTGCATGGAGGACATAGATGACATGATTGTTCTGCCTTTGAGGCTTATTTCGAACTTTCCTTCGCTCTTGTCTTTGCTCAAGCCTCTGCTCTATCCGCTGCTGAGGCTTGTTTTCATGGGGATTTTGCCTCCCGTCCTACTTAAGGAACTCCCGGAGACGTCCTTTCTTTATGAGTTGCTCAATCTCATATTGAAGGGTCCTGCATGAGTTAGTCATATGTCCATGATCTTTGTGGAAATTGCAGTACTTACTTTGGTCCCGAAGGTTGGGATCTCCTTTGATCAGTTCTGGCCATCGTAGGTTTTCCCGATCTCGGATCTGCCGAAGTACTTGGTTCGGTATAGTGTTCAAAGAGGTAAAGTTAATGAACTCCCTTGGTCCGGAATTGTAAACAGCCTGGGTGCCGTTCTCTTTTCTGGACTCTTGGCTCTCTTCTTGCTAGGGTCTCTTCTGTGGTCCTCCTTCTTGTGATCCTCCCTCTTCGGATTATCCCTCTGTTTCTGCTTTTTGCCCTTCTAGGATGTGCGGTTGGCTTCTTCCAAGTTGATGTACTTTCTGGCCCGGTCCATTAATGCCACCATGTCGGTAGGAGGGCTTTTGGTCAAGGAATCTCTGAAGCCACCGTGAGCAAGTCCAGCAGTTAAGGCAGCTACAAGGAATCTTGGGCTGCAGTCGGTGATCTCATTGAGTTCGGCATTAAAACGCGCAATGTAGGCTCTGAAGGACTCCTTCTTAGTCTACTTGACATTTAATAAGAATTTTGGTCCCCTTCTGAGCCTTCTGCTGGTCAAAAATTTGTCCAGGAATTGCCTACCGAGGTCATAGAAGCCGGTAATTGAGTTCGGAGGGAGGTGGTGGAACCATTTCAAAGCAGTTCCCTTCAAGCTGGTAATGAAGGTTTGGCACATAAAAGCATCAAGGGCCCCGTGGAGGGCCATCGTATGCTGGTAGTGCGAGAGATGATCTCCTGGGTCTCCAGCCCATCGTACAGGGTGAACTTTAGCACCATGAACTTTCTTGGCCTTTCTTCTGACATGATGGCATGAGTGAATGGGGTGGCAAGTCTTCCGAGCAGCCTGGCCAACTCGTCTTGCTCTGGAGGGTTCTGGGCACCTCTCAAAGCTATTGTTCGGTCCATAGATTCGGCAATTTCTTCTACCCTTCGTAGGTCTTTGAACTGGACATCTTGTGAACCTTGTCTTACAGCCTCGGCTTCAGGGTAGTCGGGCTGAGTACGTCCCTCGGACGGAAGAGGGTTCCGAACTGGAGGAATTGGTGCTACTTGAGGATGAGGCTCCTATGGTGCCGGATGTGTTCCCGAAGCCCTTGGAGTCGGGGCTCTAGTAGTGCTCTAATAAAGGACGTCAGGGATGAAAGCTGATGTTCCCCAGCCTGGGGCTGCTGACGGTTGTGGATCTCTGCCAACGCGAGCAACACCCTGGGGGTGCCCAGGCTGGTTATTTGGAGCCTGCACATGGGGTTCTTCATTCTCAGTGGTAATAGGGGGTTGTGTTCCCGCAGCAATGTTGACCGGCGGGTTAGGAGGATTCGTCCCTTGATTCTGTGTAAGCGTTGCCAGTGTTCTAGATATGGCAAGCAACTGTTCCTGCACCAGTTCGTTGTGTCGTTTGATTGATTCAATCTCTTGTCGCATGGGATCAACTGTTGGCCCCCTTGTTCGTGGAGCAGGTGGCCGACGTTGAGAGCTTTGCGGATTCTGAGTATTCTATCACAGTCGGAGATTTGGGGCCATGGTTTTTCGGTGAGGAAAAAGATAAGTTTGTGAATAGAGCACTTGGAGATTAGTCGTTCCCACAGACGGCGTCAAACTGATGCTGCACTTTTCGGCTCGCACTAAATCTGGGCCCCGCGACCTGTAGAACACTCAAAAGGGGGATCAGAGGACCACCAGATTGGCTCCAGCAGTAGCCGCTTCGATGCTTAAGTAAGTAAACAGAATTTAAAATACTGTATTGAAAGCCAAAGAATGAGCATAAAAATAAAGCGTACCTTTAGGGTTTAATTTGTAGAATGTGGCCTTCCTAAGTTGATTAGGATTTGGAGCCGTGAATATAGGGATTTGATCATCGGAGATTGTAGTTACCTTGTGGAGTATTGTATCGTAGATAGAGATAATCATAGATAGTAGTTTCCTTATTGAAGATTGTTTCCTTATTCCCTGCTTGGCAGTTGCTAAGATCATAAAGTCGGAACCATACGAAATACTGAGTGAATATTGCCCAAAACATAAGGTCTAGAGGATATGTATATGAGAATGCCCTAGAGGCTCCGCCTACTCTGTATGACCGAGTTTATAGACTCTGTAGGATATGTATATAAGAATGCCCTGAAGGCTGTGACCGCTCTATATGACCGAGTTTATCGGTTCTGTAAGCACACGTGTCTCAAGGTGATTGGTGTGTCTGTTTGTGGTACATCAATTAAGCTTTGCATTCCCGTGGGTTGCATTTTTGCTGATTGGCGTCTCGCTTCCTGTTATTATACTAGAGCTCCCAAACTGCGCGGGTTATGAGGAGTACCAAATCAAAGATTTTGAACTGGATATTGTTGCTTCGCAGGCTTTTTTGGCTACTGTGTCTCTGCTTTTGCCTTTCGCACAATTTGCGCAAGTATGGTATTCGAAAATTTTCTGTTTGTGGATCTGTACAGTGGCCAAATAATCTGGTTGCACGATGAGTACATTCAGAAGATTTCAGGTGAGCACTTCACACCTAACACACATATACACACACACACACATATATATATATGCACACATTCCCCTCTCTGCTGTGGTTTGAGTGTTTCTGTTGTAGAGTTCGGTGAGGACTGCACACTCTGTGGTTTGGTAGCTTGATCTTCTTCTCTTCAAGAGCCGGCACCTGAAAACACCTACCCACCTGAATATGTGTATTTTTTTTTAATATGATTCATTATCCCATGGTTTTTTTGTTAACCATATATGTAATTTATAAACTCTCCTTTAGGAGTCTTAATCTATTGTGCTATTTGCTATTGGAGCCATCTCTTATAAATTCCTGTAATGTACATTCTATCTGGAGTGAAATAAATCATTGATTCTGAAATTTATCATTCTTTCTTGTCTATTTTTAACTCAGTTATTGTATCTACTCTTCTGATTGCTTGCATAAATTCTGACAGCACGTGCTTGAACATGGAAAGCCACTTGAACGTTCTGCTATAATTAATAAACTAATGGTGCAGATAATTCAAATGAGCCAGCAGAAATTTGCTTCCAATGTGGTAGAGAAGTGTTTAACTTTTGGAACTTCCTGCAGAGCGCCAGATCCTGGTGAATGAGATGCTTGGCTCCACTGATGAAAATGAGCCTCTTCAGGTTAGTCAATTGTTAATGTGCTCCTCATCACTGTCCTGTCTAAATTACCATATATTGGAGCTTACGAATTATACATTCTCATAAAGATAACACACACACATACACACACATATATTTAACGTATTGAACATGTATAAACACTCATCAAAGAACTATTTCAATTTTATCATTATCCGTAAACTACTACTCTCAGGTCACTTAGATCCATTTCTCATGTTCTCTTCTAACAACTACTCAAATATAGCAGGGCACATATCCTCTACAAAAATTTTACACTCCTTATACAGGAATTGATATAGCATTTATTTTTTTAAATAAAGGAATTAATACAATATTTATATAAGACAGTTGTCTTCCTGGAGTAAAAATATATCGATCATTCCAACAATAATCGTCATCTCACTCTAATCTCTTTCTTTTTCTCTAGTGAATGTAGCTTCAATCATACTGGGTGGAGGCGCTGGGACTCGCCTCTTCCCTCTTACTAGCCAAAGAGCAAAACCAGCTGTAAGTAAACATTTCTATGTGCTCTTATTTCTTAAATTATTGGCATTTTACTTTAACATTATTGAAAGCAAGATGTGATATTGCTCGGGAAGATTTTTCAAAGTTGTTTCAAGTTTCAGAAAATCAAGTCATTGTAAGCCTAATTAGGATTTTTTTGACTTCCAGAGGAATATATCATCCTCAAGAGTCAAATTATTCACAATCGGGGACAATTATCCTTGAGTTGTTATTTTTTTTTTTGGATCAATGATCATGAACTTTATACAAAAAAATGAAAGGATGCAAATTGTTTGGTAATTTGCTTTTGTGTTTTTTTTCCCCCTTTCTGCAGGTTCCAATTGGGGCTTGTTACAGGCTAATTGAGGTGCCCATGAGTAATTGCATCAACAGTGGCATAAGAAAGATTTTCATCCTAAACCAATTCAATTCTTTCTCCCTCAATCGGCACCTTGCTCGCACATATAACTTTGGAAATGGCATGAGTTTCGGTGATGGATTTGTGGAGGTAAGATGAATTAGGTGAGTATAAGACATTAGACAGAAAATGGGAAAACCTATATAACTTACCAATACCAATAGAGCTGTATTATAAAAAATTAGCTTTTACTCTGAATACCATTTTGAGGTTCACTGTTGCTCAGGAATTTCCTTTTTAAAGATAAACATTTTATTTTTTAAAGAAATTTTTTCATTTTGCTAATAATTTTTGGTGAAACTTCCTAACGACTCAATGGCCTATTTCCCTTGGAAACAGGTTTTGGCTGCCACTCAAACACCTGGCGAAGCAGGAAAGAGGTGGTTCCAAGGAACAGCTGATGCTGTGAGGCAATTTATATGGGTATTTGAGGTGGGATCTTAAGAGTTAAGATCTTTCCTTAACATTTAAAATATAACCTTGGAAAAGGACTAAGTGGGCTTCTGAATGATTCGTGCAGGATGCCAAGCACAAGAATGTTGAGCACATATTGATTTTGTCTGGCGATCATCTTTACTGAATGGACTATATGGACTTTGTGCAGGTACTTATTTTCTTCCTTATTGACAAAAAATTTAATCCAATACATGCCTATAGATTTTATTAATCAATGACTATGAGCAATGTGCTTGCAGAAGCATATTGATACGTGCTGATATACAGTTTCGTGTGTACCCATGGCATGATAGGTATGCTACCATCTCTTTGTTTAACTTGATATCAATTTAGCTCTACTCAAAAGCATAACTAACCTTCAACCCATGTGGCTCTATATCTATATATGTATATGCATGTTTGAAGAAATATAAGGTACACAAATGGTTACAATGATCATTTGTTAATTTTTCTAGCATTATTCTAAAGATTCTTCCAACTCCTGGACTTCCCATCACGCATCCTTTCTTTGGTCCTCTTACATCTTGTTTATTTGGAATATTTTTAGACAAACTAGTGAAGACTCTCTCCTCATTTCTGAGAAGCAAGATTGTTCATCAGATTTCAAACTACTGATAAGGTATAGGCGCCTTTTGGATTTTGGAGTTCATTTTGATTTTTCGTTTTGTTTTGTAGCTGAGCATCTATGAAAAATGACAAGACAGGATGCATCATTCACTTTGTTGAGAAACCAAAGGGCCCTCAACTGAAAGCAATAGTAGATATATTTACTTTGCTTGATCTAGATTTCCTTGACCTGGTGGCGTAGAACCATTTACTTGGTTTTCCTTTGCATCTTTTGAACCTCAGAGTTACATTAACACAGTTTTTTATTCCTTTTTATCCCCATTGATTCTAATTAGTTTATTATATAATTATGTTTGTTGGTTGTTTAACATTTTCTCTTTGATGTTGCACTGCAGCAAGTAGACACCTCTCTCCTCGGACTGTCTGAGCAAGATGTTTTGAGATATCCTTACATTACATCAATAGGTGTTTACGTATTTAGAACTGATGTTCTATTAAAGCTTCTGAGGTGTAGGCACCTTTCCAGCAATAACTTCAGCTCTGAAATCATTCCTTCAGCTGTGACAGATCACAATGTCCAAGTGAGATAGAGCTTATAAATAAGTTCCCTTCACAGTAAAACTTGTTATATATATTTTTTTCTTTTTTTTGCATTGCCTTTCGCTATAGTAGGTTAATGGTCCACGTAAGTTAGGCTTTAAGCTTGCAATTAATCTACTGAGTTTTTGAATGCCGTTGTATTTTCAAGCATATTTATTCAATGAATACTAGGAAGATATTGGAACAATAAAGTCTTTCTTTGATGCCAACTTGTCCCTCGCAGAACAGGTAAGCATTACTGTATGAAATCAACCTTTTATCCCTTGAATGTTTGCTTAATATAGTTGTTACAGATGAAGTTGAGATCTTCCATTTGTAGTAATATGGTTAGTATCATGAGAAGTTGGTAAGCAAGTGGTATTTAATATATTCAATAATGCATATGAGTTGGGGAAATGCATTCACTGCTTAAGCAAAGAAGCATGAATTGTCATTCCAGAATACAGTATAATGCAAAGAATCATATTTCTATATAATTTAATCTTCTAGAATACAATTGAGTTACGTGTGCTTAATGAGAAAATTGCATATCATTCACAACTCCCAAAATGTATTAGAGATATCGCTTCATCTTTTATTGGCGGCCAACAATTTGGCACTTATGGGTATATCTGAAGGAGAAATGTCCACTGTCAATCATTTTTTTTCTTTGTGGATATGTTACAATTGCATCTGCAAGCTGACCATATAATATCTTTCATGCAGCCTCCAAAATTCGTCTTTAATGACCTAAAGACACCTTTTTTTACATCTCTAAGATTCTTGCCACCTACTAAAATTGAAAAAATGCAGGGTATAGCTGCTAAATGTTAATCAATTTGCACAAAGGTTCTTGTTCCTGCATATCATGATTGAACTGGTTCTGGCAGATTTTGGATGCAATAATTTCACACGGCTGCTTCTTGCGCGAATGTAGTGTCCAGCACTCTATAGTTAATTGTGAGTAGTTTTTATGTGCAATTTCCAACCTATTTATGGTAATTATCTGAATTTGTATGGATAGTATTGCTTCCTCCACTTATTTCAAGAATAATTCAATCTCAAGCCCTGAAAAAAAATATTTTAAAAAAAATCTCCTTCGCGATGGCACAGAAAAATGTACTTTGGAAACATATGAAAAAATTCATTGCTAGAAAACTTAAATCTAAGAATGTTGGAAAGTGAAAAGGTATTTTTTCATAGGGTAACATCAAACAGGAGGTTCATCACTCCCCACTCTTCATCTCACTCTAATCTCTTTCTCTGTGAATGCTGTGAGGCGAAACACATCAAAGTTGATTCGGTTTGGATTCGAAATCTGAAAATAGGTTTGTGGGTCTAATTCATTTTGAGGTAATTTTTAGTTTTTCAAATGGGTTTTCTTTGTTTGAATTAATCTATCAATATTCTCTATCGATCTTCCAAATTGATTTTTTTTTTTTGGTGTTGATTGCAAGGTCAATTTGGTTTGGATTCGAAATCTGAAAATGGGTGTATGGGTTTGTCTCATTTTGAGGCAATTTTTTGGCTTTTCAAATGGGTTTTCTTTATTTGAATTAATCTATCCACACTCTCTGTTGATCTTCAAAATCTATGATTATTTATTTTGTTTGGTGTTGAATGATGAAGTACATACAAATGTAAATTTTAATGAAAGAATGATATGGTTATTTTTTTTTTTTGTTTGATTTTCTATATTCAATGTTTTTCCCCTTCCCCTTTCCCCTAGCCCCCAAATAAAGCTAGGCATGTGAATTTGTGGAACACTAAGTTTTTTTTCCTCTCTTGAGCTTGGCCTTTGGATGGGATAACCTTAAAGCATGATCAATCAAGTATTCTCTAATGAACTTTACAAATTCTCTAACCTACCCAGTGGCAAGAATCTTGTGCTCTGGACTTCCTTTTTTTACTGCTCAATTCATTTTTCATTTGGCAATGAGAAAACAAAGCGATGATGTGTTTTTATTTCTTTTACAATGTTACAACCATTAAATTGTTGATTTTAGGAAGTGAATATCTGGATATCTTAGTCAATTGATGTTGTGGTGAAATATTTGCCTTGTAGGCAAAAGAGATATTTTAGCAATAATTGTCCCAATGTGGTTCTTCATTTAATATAAGTTAATCTCTGTGGATTTGTGGTTAAGATAGTGAAACAATAGAGATGCATATTGTAGATTTGGATGCTAACCATAATCACAGTCATGAAAAAAAATAAATTAGTGACAAGTGGCTTTGATTTCTTTCCAGTTTGAAAAGTTAGTAGAATATCCTTGTTATGAAATTAATGTTAGAAGAAAAACCTTGAATGTTCATCAATGCTTTATTTGGTTGGTGAGAAGATGTTAACATTTGTATATCTTCCTTCCTCTCTTTCATCATCTCAGCTACTAAATAGAGCATAAGAGTGATTTTTTTCACTTGATAAGGATTCTGGTATGAGAATTAAGATCATTAAGCAATTCTTGTATCTTATTGGTAACTTATACATATACATATTATGGAACATATTTTTGTCTAACAGAAAAAGAGAAAAAATAGCAGAACCAATAATATTGGGCCAACACTGACATTGAAAAAGGTTGTATGTAGCTAAAATAGCATGGGCTGAGGTATGTAAGCCTCTAAAGGAAGGTGATTTAGGTATTAGAAATCTTAATGAATGGAATATTCCAACCATGGCTAGGCATTTGTGGAACATTTGTTCTAAAAAGGATGGCCTATGGGTGAAATGGATTCATTTATACTATCTTATGGGTAGGACCGTAGGAGAATTTGGCAAGTCCTAATTCCTGCTTCATGCAGTTGGAGTTATAGGAAATTCCTTGGTCTCAGACAACTAAGAAACAATATATTAAGGTGGGTGTGGGGATGGTAGAGGGAAGTTTTTCTAGATCCACCATTGGCATCCTCTTAGGCCTGTGCATGAGGTTTTTTAGGTCTGTAGTTAGTGAGGAATATGAGGTTTTCTATGATCTGAAAGTGGCTAATTGTATCAGGACTGGGTAGTGGAGGTGGCTAATTTGATTTTATAAATTAAACAAAGCAGAACATTGGTATAAGTGATGTAGTCCAACACTAATTAATGGAGTGTAAATAGCCTTTTAGCTAGATTGCATGCGTTTGTGGTCCTCACCCAATTTGATTTTTGCAAAAAAAAATAATATTACAGGAGCTTTTGACTATATAATATAATGACCTAGGCCTCCTTTTTTTTTATTGTTTGTCTTTTATAAAATTATAAATTGAATAGGTAGGCTACAAATAAATCTTTGATATGGAGGGTTATGTTTCTATATTATAAATTAATCATTCTAAATTCTTAGTGACTGATGCAGTACCAAGGGATTAGGGAAAGCTCCTGCTCAGGAATTTCTTCTTTCTAGAGATCGTGTCGTTGTTGTTTCACGTAGGTGGTGCTCCAAACGATAGAATTTGTTTATTTAAAAATCTATTGTTTCATATTTATCTGCCTTTGGTTGTCATCTCATCTATTTGCACACCTTATCAATACTTGAATCTTATAAAGGTAGCCTTGAGTTTGTGGATATGACTATGAAAGAGCTTGATGAGAATTGCGAACTTTGCTGTCAACGAACTTGTCTCAATTGACATTTGGGTGAGTGATTCAACTTTTCTTACACTGATTTCTATCACATAGCTTGCTATTTTCTCATTGAGGACTTATGATGTGTGATATTCTTAAGAAACCCCCTACTCCCCCCCACCCCAAAACAAAAAAAGGTACTACTATCTGACGGATAACATCCCTTTTTGCTTAGCTTTTGGAAAGTAGGTTAAGGTTGGACATTGAAGGGATTAGAGAACTTCATTAGTTCACAAATGAATCTTTTTAAGGTTACCTTTTGCATTCTTTAATATGGGAGATTCTCGTAGTTGCTTAAATTAAAAAGGGTAGTAGTCCCAATGCATGAAGTTCTCATCACTGTAGTGTCTAGAGAGAGTTAGATGTATGTAGCATTACCCTTACAAACTGGACTCAAATCGTAGAAACAATATTTCTACTCATGAAGGTAAGATTGAGTACATCTAACCTACCCAGTGGCAAGAATCTTGTGCTCTGGACTTCCCTTTTTGATTGCTTAATTCATTTTTCATTTGGCAATGAGAAAACAAAGCGATGATGTGTTTTTATTTCTTTTACAATGTTACAACCATTAAATTGCTGATTTTAGGAAGTGAATATTCTGGATATCTTAGTCAATTGATGTTGTGGTGAAATATTTGCCTTGTTGGCAAAAGAGATATTTTTTAGCAATATTTGTCCCAATGTGGTTCTTCATTTAATATAAGTTAATCTCTGTGGATCCGTGGTTAAGATAGTGAAACAATAGAGAAACTCTTGTTACATGCAAGATGCAAACAAAACCTTCTCTCAATTTTTATAATTTTTAATTTTAAAATTTTGACCTTTAAGCAAATAAACAATACTAGTACAAACAAAGGTTTTAGGCCACTACTATAGTTCAATGATGAAGATATTAAATAGGTATGCACCTGATCGGGTAATTTTATGGATCTTTGTTTATAGATTATGAGTTAGAGAAATGGTGTCTTCTAATTTTTAAGGTGAACATGAAAACATATCTATCATCCAAGATAATTCTATTCAGCAAGCAGTTGCTTTGCGGGATCAGTGGAAAATAATACCTTAGTTTATTAAATTATGATCTCATTTCAAACATCTCTCTCTCTCTCTCTCTCTCTCTCTCTCTCTCTCTCTCTCTCTAGAACAAATGCACAGAATACATGGGCACAATTGTTATCGTTATGCATGTTATTAAGTCCTTGACAAGCATAGATGTTTCTTAGGGAAGAAGTACCTGTCCAGAACCCTATTATATAGATGAAAAACGTGGATTTATAGTTGCACACAGTTTTTATGTTATGTGAAATTTGTAATTACACTCATTTACAAATATTTTGCATAGAGCAAATTTAGAGACAAGGCAAGCTTCAATAATCAAAGTGGTCATTCAGCTAAATCAACCAAATTGGTAGACGACTCCTTTGTAGTCTTAGAATAATCTTCCTCTTCATCTATACTTCTGGTTTGTTTCTAGACCCCTTGAGAAAACATATAGGAACAAACTCAGTTCCATCTTCAATTGATGAGCTTGAGGATTTTTCCATGAGCGGGATGCGGAATAACACAAACGAGTGATCAGATGTCCTTTTTGGTAATGTAGGGATACATACCTTAATTGCTACCAGGGAGGAGGGTACATATGGAACTAAGAAAAAGCAGCAGCAATAACTAGGCATCACACTTATGTTCCTTTTTTTTATCAGTAAAAGAGAAGATTTTATTGATGAATAAAGGGTATAAGGAATACAACTCAATAACATCAATAAAGACTAAGTGCTAAAAATATCATTACTAGAAAGCTCCATCCCAACTAGGTTGGCCCTAAGCTTAAAGGCAAGCACTTGCCAGCACAAAGCCAAAAAAAAAAAGAGAAGCAAAAAGAACAAACTAAAGCCACCAAAACTGAACCCCATACTCTAAAGATTACCATAAGATAAAATTCAACTGACTAACTAATATAACTTCCCACTGAAACCCTAGACTCGATCCATCAAAACTAACAAATATCAAAAGAATATAGACATCCTTTGAGAGGATTTATTCAAATAAATTAATCCCCTCTGTAAGTCGCAAATCAAATTGAACCCAAAATGCTTGTGAACCTGAACATGAAATCCTCAATAGAAAATTGTTGCAGCTCATGAACATTCTTCAACCATATAGCTACCTTAAACCAAATCAAATCAATCAACTCCTCCAATATAAATTCAGTTCCTTCAAAAACCAATTTGTTTCTAAAATTCCAAATAGAACACATGATGACTAAAGGAATTACCCACCAAATAAGACTTTTTGGTTTTTTAAACTTCCAACTCATCCACCAATCAATCAGGCCAAAAATTGAACCAGGAGAAACCCATTGAATTCCCCACCAGTTTAACCATCTGGACCATAACCTCCAAGAAAATGAGCATAATAATGACAAATGATCTATGAATTCCACCACTGACTTGCCCATTTTACATAAACCATCATTATCACAATCTAACTCCAAAATACCTAGTTTCATTAATCTTTTGAAACAGTTTAATCTACCCCACCAAACAATCCAGCCAAAACATTTCACTCTTGGAGGAGCTAGATTATTCCAGATTAATTTCAACTGATGGTTCTTATTACCCAGACCCGCCTCAAAAATAATATATAAAGATTTTACAGAGAACACACCTGAGCCTTCAGCTTTCCACACAATAGAGTCTTGCCTGTCAGACCGAAAATGAAGAGTATGGCAATGTGAGAATAGAGTTTTTCCAGTTCTTCCTCTTCCCAAGCAAGTAATATTCTTCCAAATTCCTAGATTGCAGACTCTGACTTGAAAAGCTTCCTTTAAAGTTATATCCTTCTTAACTGCCAAACTAAATAATCTTGGGAAAAATTGCTTCAAAGATACATCGGACAACCAAGAATCCTGCCAAAATAATAATCTTTTACCATTACCAATCTTCAAAGAAAAGTTTCTTTTGAATAATCGAAACAATCTAGAATTACATGATTTTACCTGAATGATAGCCTTCCCTATTGGAGAATAACTACTGCTATTACTAGAGTCAAGCAGCCAACAACCATCAGGTATACCATACTTTTCGCAAATCAATTTTCTCCACAATGCATTTTTTCGCAACCAAATCTCCACCACCATTTTAGAAGTAAAGAATTATTCATATCTCTTATTCTTCTTATGCCTAAGCCCCCCATATTCTTACTTAAATAACACCATCCCATTTAATCAAATGCATCTTCTTTGATTTGTCACAACTTCCCCATAAAAAATTACTGCATAATTTTTCAATTTCTCTAGCAACCTTGACTGGCATCTTAAATACTGACACATAATGAACTTGGAGATTGCTTAAAACCGACTTGATTTAGCACCACTATTCCTCATAATGAAAGATATCTCTTCTTCTAGTTTGCTAATCTTTTACTTACTTTATCCAAAACTGGCTTCCAAGTATTCACTGCTCTAGGATTGTCCCCGAGAAGTAAACCAAGATAGGTAATAGGGAGAGAATGAACACTACATCTTAAAGTATTAGAAAATTCACTCAACTGTAAATCACTAACACCCACCCCTGCAATTACACTCTTAGAAAAATTTACTTGCATACCTGAATATATTTCAAAACATTTGAGTAGTCTTTTGATGTTAATGATTTCCTGCAACTTACAAAATAAAATGGTGTCGTCTGCAAATTGAAGGTGTGAAAGAATCATGCCATTATTACCAATTGATACTCTTGTCACCAACCCCAACTGCCTGGCTCTACGAAATAATAGATTTAACCCTTCAGCTACTATCAGAAACAAGAAAAGAAATAATGGATCGCCTTGCCTCAATCTTTTTTGCATTCTAAATTCTCGAGAGGGTGATCCATTAACCAAAATCGAGAGGGAAGTAGTTGACACACATTCACGATTCCATCTCAACCATTTTTTACCAAAACTGAAACCTTCCATTAACTTGAAAATGAAGCCCCAATTTATCTTATCAAAATCCTTTTCGAAGTCTAATTTTATAATCAGACCTTTATTCTTATTTTTTCTTCTAATCATCTACCACCTCATTAGCGACCAGAACACCATCTTGAATACTTATTCCACCTAGAAATGCTGATTGTACCTACCCAATCAGTTTTAGTAACACTTATTGCAATCTGCAAGCCAATATTTTAGCCAACACTTTATAAGCACAACCAATAAGGCTGATAGGTATGAATTTAGATAGGTTTGATGGGTTTTCTTTCTTAGGAATAAAAGTCATGAAAGCTGAGTTCAAGCCTTTGACCAATCTAGCCTTGTCAGCAAACTCATGAATAAAGTTCAGGAATTCCTTCTTCATAAATTTCCAACTCTTTCTAATGCTTAAACAATTAAACCCATCTGGATCAGGGGCTTTATTACCCCCACATGCTTTTACTGCTTCCCGTATCTCTTCTTCAGAGAATTTTTCTTCAATTATTCTTCTGTCAACATCATTTAAACTATCAACCATCAATGAGCTGGATAGGAATGACCTATTATACCAATCTTCCTTGTAAATTTCCTGGAAATAATCGAAGAAGTGATTCTTTAATTGTAGAGACATGGAAAATTGAGGATGAATTTTTTTGTTTTTGCAAAGAGGACTATAGAATCCTGAACCGGGATGTGACATGTAAACCGAGATAGACCTGTGATATGGCACATATACCGAGATAGACTCGGTTGAGTAACTGTGAACCGAGGTAGGTCGAATCGAGTAGCGTAATACCGGTTGTAGCCAAACATAAGTTCCGAATAAAATTAATAATTCCATTTTATCTAAAAAGGTCAAATAATAATACCGAGTCTTGACCAAGCAATGAATATAGTATCAAAGATAAACTGAAACTGATTCAGACCAAGAATAGTAGACCCCGAGAGGTACCGAATTATTTTAATGAGTAATATACAGTGACGGGTACGATTATCGAGGTAATTAGTAAAAACTATAATCTCAAGGAATTACAAAATTAAGAAAAACCGAGTACGAATTGACCAAGCCAATAAAAATAATTTCGAATAAAACTTTTATTCTTATTTTTTTATTTAGTATTTAATTATTCATTAATTATTTGGATTGTTTAGTTGTTTCCTTTGTGTTATGCATGGGTGTGTGTTATGTGTGTTATACATGCGTAATGTGTTACATATGTATGTATGTGTATATATAGATATACATGCATGTATAATAGGTGTATTGTATATGTATATGTATATTGTGTAAAGTGTTGGATATATGTGTATTTAAGAATATTTAAATATGTATGTGAATATTATATATATATATATATATGTCAGGTTTGTGCCGGCCGTGTGTGTGCTGCTATGATGTGTGTGTGGATGTAAAATATAATAGACATATATATACATGCTTAGGGCCAAGATATCAGCTAGCATTTAATGCAAAGCTGCATGGACAAGAAAGAAAGCTGAATGGGGGAGTGGGAAGTCAGAAGAAGAGGCAGCTGGTGGCGTGTGTAAGAGGACATTCAGAGTGTGTGCAAGTCTGGTGTAGAGAGAGAGAGAGAGTAGAGAGAGAAAGAAGAGAGAGAGAGAGAGAGAGAGAGAGAGAGAGAGAGAGGTTGTAATGTGTTTACACATATATTCATTTGTAGGGTGCAAATTTATTGAGAGAGAGTGAGAAGAAGCTGAGAGTAGGGAAAAGTTGGAAGATTCAGAAGTGGAAGGGAACCAAAAAGAGGGACGGAGGTTGGCTTCCAACAGGTTAGTCTTGTTGCATTCTGTTTTGAATTTTTTTGCATGAATGGTAGGTTTGATTAAGGGACCTTGTAGAGTTTGAAATTTAGGGTGTTTTAGAAAAAGAATCACATAAAATGATGCCAAGAAGAGGGAGAAAAACGTGATTACAGGTTAGAGAGAGAAAGTTGAAACCTTGTGATTTCATGTAGTAAAACTGAAACAAACAATGAGGGAGTATTTCCCTTAAGTGCAAACCCTTATTTCGTTAAGAATGGGACCGAAACAGGGAAGAAAATGACATGAAATGTGGGAGAAATCGGTCGGCCGGAATCTGGGTATTATATGGCCAGAAAATCGAATACACGACTGTAAGCCCCCTTTTCACCATCCAAACCTAGATAAAATCTGGTTCTGATTGGATAGATGAAACCCCCATATGATCAGGTGTCAAACCATGTAAAGACGCAGTCGAAAAATCCTTGCCGTCGCCGGAGATGGCGACGGAACAGTGATGGTCTCCACCGGAAAAAGCGTGGGGACGAAAGGCTGGGAGTTGGGCCGTTTTGGTTTAAAAGTGTGTTGGGCTTCTCCTGTTTGAATTAAAAGAAAGACCCTTGGGCCTGTTTTATTTAGAAGTCATGCGGTCAAGGGGGATTGGGCTTCACAAATTGGGCCAACAGTTAGGAAATTGAAAAAAAATAAAAAGGAAAGAAAAAGAAAAAAAAAAAACAAAAGGGGCGCTGGAGAGTCTCGAACCTGGGATGCACCGAAGGGAAGGGCCCAACCAAGCCACTGGACCACTAAGGTCCTTGTGACTGAAGTGCACCAAAATATTAATATAAAATAAAATTAATTGAATTAGAAAAATTAAGACAAAAATGTGAGGAAACTGCCTTTCCCAAGAATTGAGCCTGTGACATTTTGGAGGGAAGGTGACATGCTGGCCAGCGTGCCACCAGTACGCACCTGTGAACTTTTCCCCAAAATCTTTATGTATAATATGTTGAATTAAATAATTTAATTAATTAATCAATTAACTTAAATGTTGGAAAATAGCCCAGAATCCAAATACGACAAGTCATATATGTTTTCTTACTATCTTGGACCTCCTAAGACCAATGGTGAGGTCTGTGATGCAAGACGAGGTCCTAGAAAATAAAAGACCCGTAAAACCCTTGAAAATTACCAAAATGCCCTTGAGTCAAAATACAGTCAAACGAACCCCGATTAAAATAAAAGAATAGTGAATTTTTATTATTTCGAATGTTCTGAACTCAACGGTAGATTCCAATTTATGAAAAGAGGTCTCGGGATATAAGAAACCGTGAGGGTACAAAATGACCATTTTACCCTTTTTAGTACAAATGTCCAAACTGAATTCTGCGAAAGCCTAAACTGACTTTGTTCGGTACTCCGGACTCAATGGTAGAGTTTATTTTAGTGGAATAGAAACCCATGAAACAAAAACATAAAATTTAATGAATAGCATAATTCGTGTAGCAAATGAACTAAGTGATATTTCATGATTTTAGAAACACTGAAAGGCAAAGGGAAGGTGGCCTGTCCTTCTGCTGTCGAACCATTAGTTCCACTACGCAGCAAGCACTACTTCTTAGGGTTGAGACCAACCCGTCAGGTACGATATATTGTGCTAAGTAAGAAATAGAATTGAGTTTAGGAATAACTGCCATGTTGACTTGATGATTCACATATATGTTTTATTGCTTATATGCTTATGTGTTCCCTGTTACCTTTTTGAAAGTTGGTGATGACTGTGGATCATGATTATGTGTATATCGCATGTGTTAGCAGGATGTGTAGATTATATTTTGAGAATTGTTGAGATTATGTAATACGTGATTTAAAACATGTGTTAAGTGGATTGTGCTTGGCATGTACCCTTGATGAAAAGATCTTGTGATTGGAATGTTATTGTGTGATACATTGTTTATAGCATGCTTCATGTGGGGATAAGATGATTTATCGGGATTACATTGTAACATGGTAGAATCATGAGCATATTGGCATAGTGTGATTCTTTGGACATGGCGTGAGTTGAGCATTTGGCATAGTGCATACTGGATACTCAGGCCGTCGGGGAAGGTCCGTAAAGTGAGACATACTAGTTACTCAGGCCGTCGGGGAAGGTCCGTAAAGTGAGACATACTGGTTACTCAGGCCGTCGGGGAAGGTCCGTAAAGTGAGACATACTTGGATGCTCAGGCCGTTAAGGAAGGTTCGTAAAATGAGGCATGGTTGTGACATGGAGTTTGCATGGGTGTGTCACACATGTCTTCATTGCATTGCATTAATGAATTCATGAATATGTGATGAATTTTGTTAATACATTGTATGGATGAGTTGGATGACATGTAGACTATTGCTAGTACATTATATGCATGATGTTGAATGCCATGTAGATATAACTGTACACCTGCACATGCCACGCCCTTAATTTTGTTTCTTGCATTAGCATTATATTGTACCAGCAGTTGAGCTGACCCATTCGTGAGACAACATTTCAGATGACACTCCGGCTACGCGAGAGATTCGGTGATGTTTTAGTGGAAGAAAGAACTTAGAGTATTATGGCACTTGGGGCGCATTTTGTGATGTACGGGCTTAAGCCCAAGATGGCATGTTGTATGTATGTTGATGAAAATGAATGTAAACTAAGTTGAATCTGTTAGGTTGTCTTTTATTTAATTTATATTTTATTTACTTTCCATTCGTTCAGTCGCGCCTCAGGTTCGTTGAAATTCGGGGCGTGACATTAATTCATTAGGATTTTTCAAAGGAACCTCATTGATTGATAAAGAGTCAATGAAACTCCTCATTTGCCTCCCATTAACAATCTGGTGGAAAAATTTAGTATTATTGTCTCCTTTCAAAGACCATTACATTCTTGATTTCTGAAGCCATAACCATTCCAACATCTTACTGACTTTCCAAAATTCTATTTTAAGACCCTTACTTTTTTTTTTTGCTTCTTCATTTAGTGTTCTATTTTCAGCTTTCAAATCCAGTGCATGTAAAGCTTCCTCAATCTTCTTTATTTGTACATTTAGATTATCTGATATTAGTAGAAAGCGTTAGTTACTACAGGCCTGCTGCATTGAAAAGATTGTCAGATCCCAAATACAAAGTAGACCGCCTGCCATTTCCTCAGCATCTACTTCCACGAATTCAAGATCTGACTTTGGTACTACATCAACCACTAAGAATTTAGAATGATTAATTTATAATATAGAAACATTACCCCTCCATATCAAAGATTTATTTGTAGCCTACCTATTCAATTTATAATTTTATAAGAGACAGACAATAAAAAAAAAAAAAGGAGTCCTAGCTCTATATTATATAGTCAAAAGCTCCTATAATATTATTTTTTTACAAAAATCAAACTGGGTGAGGACCACAAACGCATGCAATCTAGCTAAAAGGTTGTTTACAGTCCATTAATTAGTGTTGGACTACATCACCTATATTAATGTTCTGCTTTGTTTAACTTATAAAATCAAATATAATATATACCCATACAATGATACTATTAAGTGAATGATCGTTATCATATCCATAGACATTATTTTACAAATCAAACCAAGCAAATACTTAACAAAGTTGTGAAACCCAAAATCGACAGGACATGTATATATAGGAAAATAAAAAAAATCATTGTGATTTTTTCAACCCAAACCCCTTGACAATATGAATCATATGACAAACATGTTTAAGATATCAACATATTACATTTTTAATATTGTGACATCTTTAAGGCTGATTCAAGCCTAGATGATCCCAATCTCATGGCAATGAAGGACGGCTAGAATAACATAATGAAGCATTGTTTTATCGATTTTTCATAGAATATATTTCTTGCATGTGTGAGATATATATGCATGCACCTAGACACATACATGCATATATTGATAGAAATTTTAATGAGGCATTCATTAGGAGGTGAAATTGTGCGTCAAGATCAACTTTCTAACAAATATTTATGAGCTACCACCATGTAAAAATGAATAGCATTGTTTTATCGATTTTTCATAGAATAAATTTCTTGCATGTGTGAGATATATATATATATATATATATATATATATATATATGCATGCACCTAGACACATACATGCATATATTGATAGAAATTTTATTTAGACATTCATTAGGAGGTGAAATTTTGTGTCAAGATCAACTTTCTAACAATTATTTATGAGCTACCGCCATGTAAAAATGAATCAAGTATGAAAAAATTCAATCACATTAGACTTTTTTGTAATCCATCCAAAAATTATTAACCAAAATTATGACAACATTAATTCAAGAAGTCAAACAAATCTATCAAAAGCTCATGTACCATTTGGTTGGTTGAAAATTTTTACAAAAAATACAAACTTGTAAAATAAATAAATAAATAACCGATCAATCATACCCAAAATAAAACGGCAATTGCAATTAAAATCTAATCATGAAAATTCATTGAATAAGTGGAAGAATATATATTTTAGTATATTTAGTCACATAGTAAAGTCCATTACCAAACCTCCAACAACCCCTAATTTTTGCCAATGCCTTGATTTCATGCACAAAACATAATCACAAGTAATTCCATAACATTGCAACCAATCAAATTTACAAAAAAAAAAAAAAAAAAAGACCCCAAATAAATGTTTTTAGAGAATAGAACCCCCTAACAAATTATGTAAACCCGGAGCAATACTTATTCAACAATGAAATCCAGGTTATACCACAAATTTACCTAAAGAAATTTTATATGCCACAATGAATAATCTCTAGCACAGCAACAAGTGCAATCATGGTTCATCTATGTAAGAAAGAGAACTTGAATTGAATACTGTTTGCAGCCAAGCAAAATCTCAACAATACATCAAGGCCTGCAAATTTCATATAACCTCATTGTTAGTTATTGAACTTAGAAGCCAAGTAATAGCAAATGTCATGAATATTTATTCTTCTTACTCATCATTGCTCCAAAATAGACACTTTTATGTGGGATAAGAAGCTTGTATCTCAACCACCGGTTCTTAGAATTCCATTGGAGAAGCCCCCAGTCCACAACAAGGTCCCAATATGTACCAAATATTACTACAATCATTGAGGCAATCCAAGCTATCATCCTCCAACCAAACCCTCTGTTGAGAGTGTATGGCTTTACCCTTGCAAGCATAGAGACAGTTTCCATGACTCGAACCCATGACATCTAGGTTATCTTTCAGTTATAAGCCACAATGTGGTTTACACAGCACCAAAAACAAAAAGAGCCATAATGGCTTTTCTGGCAGCCTCGATGGACATTCTCTTTGGCATCTATTTTTTCCCCTATTGCACCTCCAATTATGTGCAATTTTTATTCCTCGTTGCACTTGACTACTAAACCATGTCAGTAACTTTGATCTTGTCCTTGGTGGTACATATAACCATTGATGATTGCATAATTATTGATTCTATACATTTACCTCTATGAGTCTATATGAATAACAGAAGTATCAAAGCTTCTGATGTGTTTGCTACTAATTACCTGGATATTGCTTGCTTGTTATATATTTGCTGGCTTTGTGCTATCGATTTGTTATCAATTGGGTCCTCACCCTATAGAATTATGCTCCTCTATTTTCTAGGATATCTTTGTGGCTGATGGAGAAGGCCTTCACCGTTATTTGGTTGAGGTTGAAGCAAAATTTTCTCATCAAATCTTAAGCCTCTTTTCCTTATAGGTTTTCCTATCATTGAAAACTTTATACCAAAATCAAGTTGGTTGAAATTGGCATTACCTTGACACCCTCATTTTTGCAGACAGAGTCTGTAATCCAAATGTTGATGACAGCAAGTAATCACATATCAACAGGATTGGATTTGCATAAACATGGTCACAGGTGCTTGGGAGATGCTCACACATTAATACGAGTTTTATGCCACAAGAAAGATATAGAAGCCTCCAATCCCCTACTTGGCCTTGTCTATGGCCTTACCTTTGCAAGCATAGAGATTGTTTCCATGAATCGAATCCGTGACATCTAGGCCACGGGTTTTTGCCCAGGAAATGATTTTTGCAGAGATCACATTTTTAAATGACTGTTTGTAAAAAAACATAGGATTGAAAAAGTTCGATAATGAAAAGCATGTGTAAGTTTGATCCACAATGATGGACAACTTAATATATTCCACTCTAACACATTCTTGCACTTCATTTTCAAATTATTTAGAAGCATATGTTTGTTAGGAAATTTGTCGATATGATGAACATCAAAAATATGACAAAAAATACTGAAGATGGAAAGTGTAAGTTCCTTCAAGCTAAACCATCTTGAAAGCCAAAAAAATTATTTGGAAGCACTTTTCATGCTGACAAAACTTAATTTTGTTTGTCTCCCCCCCCTTCCCACCTTCCCCAAAGAAAAGAAAAAATACGAAACACACACACACACACACACACAAAACTTACAGTAATGTCTATGGCAGTAGAAAATGCATCTGGAACTGTTGTTGATACAATGAGAGATGGAGCAACAACCATTGTTGTTGCTGTTACTGTGAAGCCAGTCTTATTTCTTCACCACCATTTTTTAATCCCAAAGAGCTCGTTCGGCTTCTGCTATAGTTATACATCTTATGTTATAACTGCAAATTGTTTGTTTTTGACATAAGAACTGATGAAGTAATTGTGCTAACTAAGTTGATTTAGAGAGAAAAATGAGTGAAATCCACCTACAATATTTGTGTTGTTGGAGAATTCCATGATAAATTATTTAATTGCTCCTTGAAGAACTGTGAGAAGCTCAAAAGAGTGCTAAGACTTTACTTAATTAATTATATTTAATTCCCCATTATTCCACGAAGTTTATAATTGGTATTAATTTGACAAATTTTTCATATTTCTTCAAATTATCATATTTTATTACTTAAATTATTGTGTTACCTACCCACGTGCAACGCACGTGCCTCTCTACTAGTTTAGTGAAATGTCTTTATACTTTAATTCCAAAAACACAAGGAATTTATATACTTGCGTTTTAGGTGATATTCTAATTTTTGTGTAGTTTTATATGTTTCGTTTTATAAAAATAGGGAATTTAGTTATAAAGACTTCCACGCTTTATACTGTGGAGTTTGTATATTATATATAGTTGTGATTGTAATAGATTTGGTACATAAAAGATAAGATCACTATCATGTTACATTTGAATTTAAACAGAAGTTACATTTGTAATCACATTCCTATTATCATAGAAGAGTCGTAATCATTTGAACTTATGTAGAATTTGAGTTTGAACTAGTTTTTAGGTATGAGTTGTCACCTTATCCTCAATACCCTTTCGCAAGCTCAAGGAAGGCAAAGTGACGTTGAGTTTGTGACACAGATTAGTGAATTTGGCCAAGACAATAAGTTTAGTGAATATGTCTGCAAGTTGGTCTTTTTTGGAAATAAAACAAACATCAAGAGCTTTGGTAGTAACACGATCATGGAAAAAATAGAAATCAATATCCACATGTTTGGTTCATGCAAAAAAAAATGGATTAGTTGATAGGAACATCACACAACATTATCACACCATAGTTTAAGGGTTGCATAAAAGAAACATCGAAATCATACAAAAGAAATCGAATCCATTGGAGTTTAGCAACAACATTGGCTAAGGACTTGTACTCTATTTCAATGCTTGAATGAGCCACTATGGTTTGTTTCTTAGAGCCCCATGACACCAAATTACCACCAAAAAAATATACAAAATCCACCAATGGACCAACAATTGTTAGGATAACTGGCACAATCTACATTAGAGTAAGTTGTAGGCAAAGTAGAAGTGTTGTGCTTAAGCAATAAACCATGAGAAAGATGTGTCTAAGGTTGCAAAAGGGTCTATTTCATCGCTTTCCAATGAGTGATGATTGGCCTAGACATAAACTGACATACCTAGTTGACAACAAAAGTTAAATCTGGATGGGTGAGAGACAAAAATGGAAAAGAACCAACAGTTCTCCTAAATAGAGAAGTATCAAAGAATGCCCCACCATTAAAAGCTGATAAAGAGTGAGAAGATGACATAGAAGAGGAGATGGTTTTGGCCTCCAACATATTGGTTTTTTTAAATAGGTCCATTATGTATCTTTTATGAGATAGAAGCAACCTGTGAGGAACATGTAGCACTTCGACACCCAAGAAAAATTTCAAGGCACCTAAATCCTTGATAGTGAAGTTTTGTCTCAAGGATGCAAGAAGATCAACAATGATAAATGATATCGAGCTGGTGATAAGTTATCATCAACATAGATTAAGATGAAAATGGTGACAGTGGCACTGCAAAAAGTAAAGAGAGAAGAGTCGACCTTAGAGACATGAAAACCAAGTTACAACAAGTGGTTGCTTAGCCTTGAGAATCAAGTCCGAGAGAGCTTGTTTAGGCTCATAAAGAGCATTGTTTAGATGAAAAATATGATTGGGAAACATTAGATGAGAAAATACTAGAAGTTATTACATATATACCTCCTTATGATAAATAGCTATAGAGGAAGGAATTCTGAATGTCTATTTGGTGCACAGATCAACCAGTAGAAAAGACCAAGGAAAGCACTAGACAAATGGTAGTAGGCTTCACTAGAGGGCTAAAAGTTTCCCCATAATCAATGCCAACAAGTTGATGAAAATCCTTTATGACAAGATTTTTGATACGAGGCACATGTAATACATTATTCAAAATGAGATAATTTTGAGGAGTATGAAGAGTATAAGAACCAATGTGTTTTATATCTAAACTTGCCCCATTCCCTACTCAAATTTGGTCATTGCCATTATACTCCTCGGAGCTAAGATTAAGATTTCCCATGTCAAATATGAGATAATGATTAGTCTTGGTATTTGGATATCAATTGTCATCACTTGTTGAAGAAGGCACAGTGTAAAATGCATGTGGGTCATCATTATGATCACTCTAAAAGGAGTGATCAAATCTATGATAGCAATTAATTGCAACATGCCCTGGTCAATTACATATTTGGAAAATAGGCCGTGAATTTCTAGATGAATTGCTAAAAAATGATGAGTTGTGTACCTCGATATCTATTGCATGAACCTTTTCCATTTTTTTGGCTATCATGAGAAGAAAATGAATCTCTATTTCTAGATATACGTCCATGGGTTGAAGAGCTTCTTGAAGCCAAATTAGCGAAAGAGAATGAGACGGTTAGCAACAACCTGATGTTGCTCATGACATTGTTCATGGGCTAGCATATTCCTATATAATTCATCAAGAGATAACAGATCAACTCTAGTAGTCACTGAGGTGGCAATAGGGTGAGACTCAGTTCCCAAACCAGCAAGAATATATGAAACCATCTCGAAAGTCACTAAGAAGTTGAGCAACCAGTAGCCAAAGTTTCACCAGGGCTTCACATCTTATGAAAATATTCAGGTGACATTACCTTTCCTAGAGGTAGCCAATTGATTGTGAAGCTTCATAACACAGGCATGAGATTGGGTAATGAACATACATTCAAGAGCCACCCAAAGTGATCTAGAAGTAGAGCAACCAAGTACTTAGTTAAGATGGACTCATAAAGTGTTGCAATACGAGTGCTCAAGATAATTTGGTCATGTTGTAACCATACTAAAAAAATTAGGATTGGGCATAGTTTCAGCTTGAGTAGTAGAAGGATGGTACCATCCATATAGTGGATAGCATGCTGTCTATTGAGAAAGGTAACAACCTAATATTTCCAAACCAGGCAATTGTCTTTGGTCAAAGAAATTTTAATTTGAGGTTACAAAGTGGTGAGAAGGGTAACAGGTAGGGAAAGAGTGATGATGTTTGTGGAGTTGACAACAAAGGAAGAAGTAGAGAATAAAGAGGATTCACTAGCCATCAGGAACAAAAAGAAAAATATGATGATCCCTTAATGCTCTGTTACCATATAAAAAGAGGAATTTTTGTTGTAAAGACTTCCACGCTTTATACTTGGAGTTTGTATATTATATATAGCTATGATGATTAAAACAGATTTGGTACATCAGAGATAAAATCATCGTCGTGTTACATTTGAATTTAAACAAAAGTTACATTTGTTTTCACATTATTGTTATCATGGAGAGTTGAAATTCATTTGAATTTCTACATAATTTGAGTTTAGATTGGTCCTTTGGGTATGAGTTGTGAAAAAGACATGGATGTCTAAAATTTAATAAAAATATATCTCTATAAGGAATCGAAATGATAAAACACAATCCTTATACTAATCCCAATAATTGTGACTTAAATTTTTATTACTGTGATAAAAAATTGTAAGTTCGAAAATCAATCGTAAGCATTATTCTTATCATACTATATCTATTACTAATCTATTAATAAAAATGAGGTTATCTACTTACTCATCATCGTAATCAACTAGGGCTACGTCAGTTAGCCAATCATGCTCTCATCAAAATAGGAAGTCATGAGTTCGAGTCTCGCTTTCCCATTAAGAAAAATGTGAGCATTATTTCTATCCAATCATCGGTTGAGTTGGGTTGCTTTATAGGACCTATATTAGAGAGTCCTCTTGGATTGAGTTTTTATGGGATTGATTATGTTGGTTGTAATATGTTTGAATATTTAATCGAATGATTGTAATTTATTTATTTATTGTAACACTCCATCACTTCTTTAAAAAAAAAAAGAGACAAAGTTTGCTTATCATCGTAAGCTTTCAACTTGTTTTATTTTTTGTAATTTTTATTTTTAATTGAGGGGGATTATATAATAGGTCCCTCTTAAAGTGTTTAATTAGCACAAGGCCCAACCCCAAAAGTGTTAACCCAAAGGTTCCTAAATTATTTGTTGACAAAAATACCCCTTTAGTGTAAAATACAAAAAACAAGAACATCAATCAAAGCCTGATGCGCTTCCCTGCCACATCATCACCCAACTTTTTTATAAATTTCAAAATTAAATAACTTGTAATATATAAATCTATTTTTTATAAAAATTATATTTTTGGACTATCAAAATCAAGATCTATCAAACAAGATACATATTGTATAGAAAATTCAGTCAAAAAAATTTGTATTTTTGGACAGAGAATTTTCATCAAAAATTCTTTGTCCACAAATCTAAGACAGAGAAATGTCTCTGTCCCATAATAGAAAAATTTGAGAAATTTCTTAAATAAAAAAAGTATTACACATGTTTTTAACAATGCATCAAACAATTTTTGTTCCTTAGGAAAGTGGTAATACTCCAACATTGATAAAACAAAAAAAAAAAAAAATAGATAGAGAAAAGAATACATAACTTAAAAAAAAAAACCATAGCAACAAAGAAAATCCTTAGTCCGAAAATTCTCAGTCCAATTTAAATTAAGAATTTTTCTATGGAGTATACTTATATTAAAAAATAAATAAAAATTGTATAGAGGGCCATGCTCAAGATCAATAGAGAAAACAAAGGTAAAAACAATAGAGAAATATATCAATTAAAAAAAATTCCTAACGACTTGCAACAAAAGGAATTTTTTCCTTTTTTTGAAAGAAGTCTTCCACTTCACATTCTCCACAGAATACTAGTAATTATAATAACTATTATTAAATATAGAGCCCTAATCAAGTGTCCATTGTTTTCTCTAATTATATGAAAGAAAATGGCATATTCTGCTTTTCATTCCATATTCTAGGAAAATAAAATGTACCCTTTATTCAACTCATGTTCTGAAAAGGAAATTTCTATAAATACAGTCCTAATAATATCAACTTCGTTACCTATCATTTATCCACTTTCTCTTGAATTTAATGATTTCATTGAAAAAAAAACTGGGCTCAGTTTCTTATTACTAATGTCGCGGCCTGTGGCTTACTTCAAAAGAAAAAAAAAAGAAAAAAAGAGGATAATCAAAATGTGGTATGAATTCCGAATGCACTCTAACTTTGTGGAGAACAAGACAACTTCTAGAACCAATCAAATTGCCTACTTCACATCTATTGTCCATTGTATTTTCAATGACCAACCGAAAAAGAATATACTTTAAATTAAAGGGTTCTTGGATTTTGTTGTTATAAGTGGTTTTATTTTGAATTAGGTAACTCCTACTACAATGTCCATAGTCACTGTGATTTATGTTTTGTTTTCTAGTTATTGAAAGAGTAAAAGGCATCATATTCAAACTTTTATTTATTGTTTGCATATTCAGCCAATGGTAGATTCTCAATTAATATGTTAATAAATCTTCAAGTTTTTATACAGTTAACATATAAATGCATATGTGTCCATAGCTTTCGCAATGCCATCCTCCACCGCCATGGCCCCACTCTCACTCTAGCCTCCAAACTCGGCACCAGCAAAAGACAATGCAGCAACCATTACAAAAACTAAATAAATAAATAAATGATGACGATCTTTTTGATCAGTGACTTTTTCTGGCTTCAAAGCCAATATTTCCATCTCCGGTGGAGGAATGGCAGGTGGTGGTGAGCTGACTGGAGGAGGCTGGGAAGGTGGTGACAGCATTGGAGTTGTAGGAGTGGATGTGTCGGAGGAGTTAGAGACAGACCGCGAACGAAAGAGACAAACATGAGTAAATCAGCCATTAAAACAAGGGTTATTTGGTTACATGTGCCTTGGTTAAGATTTCAATAATAAAGTCCAACTCTAATTCTTATAATTTAAGAACTCTAGTTAATTTTTATGGATAATACACTTCCCAAAAAAGCTAGCAAAAGAAAAAAAAAAAAAAAAAAAGACCTTTTACAACTGCAGAACAAGGAAGAGATTTTTGTTATTCAAAAAGGCAATCACGATCTATTACTAATCTTTCCATTTTGGCACTGAAATTTGGGGTTTCTAAATCTCTATAATTTTGAATATCTTTGAAAATGAAAAAAAAAAATAGATAAAAAAAAAAAATTATTATACAATATAAAACTATGAAATTAGATCGTAAAGTTATAATAAAACAAAGCATAAACATATATTTATATATATGCTTATAGTGAAATATGTGAAATATAAATTTATATAATATGAAACTGTGAAATTATACATTAGTAAAAAAAAGATAAAATAAAATAAAATATAAATATATGCATTTTTATAATAAACAAAATACTAACATGTAAGATTTTATAGAACATCAAAGAAAATAAATGAAAGATCAATGAACAAAATACTGACATGTAAAAATTTACAGAACATTTAACGAACAAAGACAGTGATGTATTTACTATAAAAAAAATGTATCAAAAAAATGTATAACATAAAATAAAATTTCAATAACGACTAACGAATAATTTATATAATATGAAAAAATAAAAAATTAATAAAATACTATGTAAAGTAATACAAATATTGTATAAAAAAATCATAAATATAATGTGTATAATTAATAGAAAGTAATATGAAAAAAAAACCAATGTATATATATAATCATACACCTGATTATGAATAGAACACAAAATAATTCTAATTGTGAATGAAAATCTAATGAACAATTTTTAACATAAACTAACACTATGTTTGAATTGAAGGAATTGGAAAGAAAGGGAAGGGAAGGATAAGGAAGGAGAGCTTATATCATATTTGTTTTAAAATATTAGGAAGGAAAGGAAGGAGAGAGAGAGAGAGAGAAGCTTAACCTTTATTTTAGTAATTTTGTTATTCCTTCCAAAAGTGGGCGGAAACGGAGGGAAAAGGAAAAAAAGATTTAATGAATTTTTTATAATACTAATATTATCCTTAAAATTATAAAAGCCAAAATAAAAATAACAGCTCTGTCCTAGGGCATAATAGTAAAATAATATCAAATCATTTCCTTTCCTTTCTCTCCTTTATCATTCCCAAACAAAATAATAGTCTTTCCTTTCCTTTCCTTTCATTAGTTATCCAAACATAAAAGAGGGATTACCCTCTCCTCTCCTCTCCTCTCCTTTCCTCTCTCTCATAACTAATAGTATCCTTTCTTTTCCTTTATCTCCTAGTTATCCAAACGAACTGTAAAGGTAAGATAATAGTAAAAAAGAAAGAAGAAGATAAGAAAAAAATGGTGATAAGATCCAAATAGATAAGAAAATTTGCAACAGAAAAAAAGAATAGAAAAAAAAAAAAGTTAATTGACAGTCAATGATACTGAAAATAGATAAGGAATGTATTCAAATTCAAATAAAAAATAAAAAACTAACTAAAATTAATATCAATCAGTAAAGAAACAAAACAAAACAAAAAAAAAAATTCAATCCAATAACGTAAAAGGATAATAAATTAAAAGGAATAAATTAGTCATTAAAAAATATATAAAAAATGACACGTAATCCAAAAATTACTTTACAATGAAAAATGAAAAACAAAATGTCATTTACAACAAAAATATAACTAACGTAAATTAACTAATAATAAAGTCATTAATATAGAGATTGTGGGCCAATTAACTCTTAAAAGAAATATAAAATTGTCACCTCATCAGTATTGAATTTGAACTTAAATAATTTTAAAACTCAAATACTTTTGAGATTATAATATTTTTCTTTGAACCTTAGCTTGTAAGCACTTATTTTTGAGGGACTTTTCACTATAATTAACTCTTTAGTTAAACGTCATATGTATAGTATTTTTCACTTTTTTGTTTCTCAGCCATTATATAAAATGATTTTTATTAGTCCATTGTCAAAAAGAGAGACTATATAATAGCATGTTAAACCCATATCTATTAATGTGTTCCCATGAACCATGACAATTTTGTATTCATTGGAACTAAGTTGGAAAAAAAAAGTGTGGCAAGCCTCAAGTTAAAGCCATACCTAATTACGTTGGTCTCATGAACTATGAGGCATGAGCTTACCTTTATAAATGGTGTTAAATAGGGGTATCAATTTTTAACACGACACGACAATATAACTTGAATATGATACGAAGTTAACGGATTTGGGTTAAACATAAACGGTTTTGTAAATGCATTCTTTGTTTTTTAAATCTTGTCTTTTAAAAGGAAAAAAAAAAATTTGATGGTTTAAATATTTTTAGTTGCAAAGAAATTATCGTTTCTTCAATGATGTTAATTTTTTAGACTCAATGGACTGTATTTTATGATTTTTTTCATTTATAAAATTAAAAAATAATAAGAATGAAACCCTTATATATATATATATATATATATATATATATATATATATAGAGGGAAAGAGAGACACGGACAGAAAGAGAGAGCGCGTGCCTTTCACGTGCTTACTATGGTAGTATTGTAATATAGAAACCAATGAAACACTGTAGATCCTTCAATAGCCAAGTAAATTTTAATTGCACTCCAGCAGAATTTGCTCTTGAGGCAAAGTTGTCCCCGCACATTGGCAGGCATCAAAGATTATATTCTACAGCCTTTCTCCTCCCGCCATCTCACACAGAAAAACTCAATATGCTACTTTTGAATAAAGGAAAGCATAGCTTAGGAAACCAAATTTGGATGATTCCATTGACCATAAACTTCCAACCAGGATCAAACTGATACAAAATTTCATTCATTATGAGAATCAACAGTTCTAAAACAAATGAAAACATCCAATACAAAACAAAATTTATTGAATACATCAATAAGCAAGCTTGTGATATTCGATTTCCATCCCTTAAAGAAGAAATTTACAATTATTCAGAACGTTGACGTACTTCCAACTCTAAATCTTAAAGTATCACTAAGAGCTAACCGAGGTTGTTAAAACTTACTTGCATTTCAGATAACTTCTGATTCTGAACGAAGAAGAACAACTATGATGTGCTCACACAAGATTACTTGGCAGTGTCAAAAACTTATTGCATGCCCGGCAATCAAGGACCATTGTTGTTGGTGGTGGTACAGGACTGCTTATATACAAGTGCTACTCCAACAAGCTGATGCTTTAATATGACGCTTTCTGTTAATGTTTATCACTTTCACTTCTAATTTTTGCTGCTGTTTAAGTAAGAATTCCCTACTCTGCCAAGCTAGTAAAACTTCAATGAATCACCTCCATCCAGTTGTTCCAGATACAACCACCAACTTAAAACTCATCCTCGTATCTCAACCATCCACAATACACTTTTTAATATCTTCATCATCTAAGCCAGGCTGATCTTTGGAGTCACAACCAGAATCCACTTCATTTAGAGAATTTACCAGAGTGATGTCATTGTCACCACATTCAGACACTGAGCTCGCATCCAGTTCCTTTTCTGGACAGTCAAGTTGCATACATTCAGCAACTGAATTCTGCGAGGAGCTGTTGTGGTCTGAATCATGACTCCTATTTGATGGTGGTAAGTCTTCCTTCCTCACAATGTTGAAGACAATCCCGTTTTGGATCTTTTCAGGCTGCAAAAGGTCACCCTCAGTCACCATAATGCTAGAATTGATTATGGAAACTTTGTTATTGAAATCCCTCTGATCAAACTCCATGTCTGGGCTTCTATCTGGTGTTGTTACCCTTGAGTTTTGATAATATGGATCTTTGCCTACCATCTGAATCACATAATTGTTGGGGTGAACCATCATTCCTTTGTTCAGCCTGGCATCAATGTCCAAGTTTTGTATGAAGTCAATGAACTTATCAGCTGAAGTTGTCCTCATCAAGGGACCCCCAGATCTTGTCCAAGAATTGAGATCAACACTCTCAGATTCACTATCGCTTCCATCTTGAATGTTACGGTGTGTCCAAAAATTCCGGCCAGGGTGTCCTCCAGTGGACCCCCCAACTCCTTGATGTAGTGAGGAAGCAACATCTGAAAGGAGGTACTCTTCAAGTGATCCTGTCGAGTTCTCTCGCGCAATGCAGTTCCAAGAGGGAATCCTTTTAGAGGCATTGAATCTGACTGTGCTGGCTAGACCATGAGAAGCAGCTGCTGCCCTCTCTGCACTTCTTCTAAGTCTGCGCATGTGATTGAGTATTGCAACACACTCATCAAGAGCAAGCTCGATCCCACAGTTGGCTTTTATGGCTGAAAGCTTCTCCCAAGTGCACCTCCTACCCTGGTTGGCTGCCTTTTGAAGCTCCAAGTAAGATGGGTTCTGTATGATTTTTAAGTACTGAAATTGAAGACAATAATTTGGAAAAACACAGAGTTAGCATGATCAACAGAAGAAAATATGTCTGAAATAATTTCATACAGTGTGCGCACACAAAAGTGCACGTGTACCAGAAGTTGGAATAATTACAACGTTGACACTGAACTGATTTTGGCTGCCCTATACACAATTTTTGAATAAAACGATTTAACATGGAAATATAAGCTTTATCTCTCTCCCAATACTTGAAGAAGGCAAGCTTTGGCCAAGTGGATGCCCCTCACCAATGAGCTTGGAAAATCCTTGGGAGTTCCCTTTCTCCATGTGAGTCTACAAATAACATTTTGGATACTTGAAACGATTCAAAGTAGACTTATGGTAGAAGTCTAAATTACTCTTCTTGGCTGGGAGAGTGATCCTTTCACTGAAGTGTTTGTGATAAAAATGAATAGAAACTTTCATTGTGTGAAACTGATACTGGTCAGAACATGAGAGTCCATCTTGTTAACTGGGACACAGTTTGCAAAAAGCATGAAGGAGGGTGGTTGCAGGTCTCCATAAAAGCAAAGATAATAATTTAGCTTTGCTATTATTATCTTTGCTTTCCAAATTGGGTTCGAGAATTATGAAAGAGGATACTGCTATGTGGACAATTGGCCTTGGTAGAAAATCTTTAAAATACTTGCGTCTCAGATTGGCCTAAAATGAGGAAAACGTCAAATGTCTGGAAAAGCATTGTTAAAACAGCTAATGTCCTTAAAAAAAGGGATCAAGTGGGACTATTGGGGATGGTAGCTCCATCTCTGTTCGGGAAGACTGGTGGTGTGGGTCTAAGCCTCTTGAACATCACAAAACTGATAATCTCCTGTTGCACCAGAATGCCCCTGATCATCAATGACAATTCTCAATGGCAATCTCTCAAGTATTGACTATTGAGAGCAGATCGACTCTTGAGGTGATCAATAATTGGGAAACTCTAATACTGGTAATTATTCTACTAAAAATTCTTATCATTTGATTACTCGTAGTACTGAAGATAATCATTTCATTTTCATCATGAAGATAATCACTTCATTTTCATCATGAAGATAATCACTTCATTGGTCAAAAATGAGTGTCTTTGGAAACTTAAGATACCCCAGAACTTGAAGAGCTTTCAGTGGCTTGCAAAGCACGACAGATTATTATCTAATCATCTAGCAAGACATATTATTATATAATCATGCAAGGGCTAGTAAGGTCATCACCAGTAGTGCTGAGTTCCTTAGATGTGTACGTGGAGATGAAACTACCAGCGCCAGCCATATTTTTAGAGAATTCCGTGAAGCTATCAAAGTCTGGAAATTATTCTTGAACAGCAGGGAAATTGATGAAGCTGTGACTCATCCTTCGCTGACATGGATGGAAGTCAAATTTCAAGAACAAAAAGAAGAGATCTAAGAGTGGCGCATGGAGTATGTAGTTTGCTGCCATCCTTTGGCACATCTGGAAAGATACCAATGAAGTTGTCTTCAATGGGAAAGAATCAGATTGTTCCAGAACTGGTATTTTAAGCACAAATCAAGCAAAGGATACTGTGAATGCATCTTATTTCAATGGATCTAACCTGAATCTAAAACATAATATCCTAATCCAATGACATTCCCCCCCTGCAGGTCATTACAAGATGAGCAAGGATGAAAGCGCTAAAGGAAAGCCATTTATTGCAAGCTTTGGTGGTCTAGTTTGTGATGATACACATGGGAAATATTGGAAATACCATCTCTTGTAGCAGAAATCTGGTTTAGAGAGACAGAAATCCCAAGAGTGATAGTTGGAATTGTCACAAGCGCAGCAGGAAATATTGTCTTATTTTTTATTAGGCTATTTTTATTCCTTATTCCATTACTCAAGTAAGGGTAATATTGTAATCTTCATGTTTTCTTTTGCATAATATAAATAGTTGGTGATGTATAGATTGTATAATGTATATACATGCAACCAACACTTAATGTTATTTTCTCTCCTCTCTCTTTTGTTCTCTCTTTCATACAAACCCTAATACAATTTAACTAGTAATCCCTATGAAGATGTTTTACTATTTTATATTGATTTTTTAAAGTTAAACTAATAGGAACATATCATTTGATTTGAATAACATTGCAATGAATAATATAAACAATAACAAAAAATGAGTTTAAGCATAATAATTAGTTTAGTGTGATTAATTATAGAATTAAATATTTAAAAAAATTTGAAGCCAATATTGGCCCTAATTTTTTAGTAACTCATTTTAATTTTTGTAGATTGTTTTGTTAGGTATCTCTCTTATATTTAAACCTCAAGAAATAGGGATTATAAGGATTTTGACAAAACAAAACAAATAAACAAATAAAATATAAAACAAAAAAAAAACTCAAAACAATTGTATCTCTCCTGTAACGACCCGTAACGGCTGTGAATTTTGGACTAATAGATATATCGATCAGTATCGGTATCAGAAAACTAATACATAACTACCGATACAATGCGTAGCGGCCATTATTTAAATCCATGGTGTAGTCCCATTTGTATTGCGTTGCTCTTTCATCACCACTTCAATGAAATTTCTGGAAATTTGGTGACTGTGGATCTGAAATGAGGCCAAAACTGATTATGGCGAAACTAACTAATTTAAGAAACTTTATCGTGGCAGACCTTAGGCATGGCCTTTTTGGGTTCAAGGAGTACAACATATCCAACTTTTGGTATTGAGAGAGAATGCACCAATGCTATATCATGCGTTAACAGTTGTTCAGGGGGTCCTTGGAGAGTTGCATATATCTGCCATGGGGTTTTTTGGAATCACTTCCCACTTAAGGACTCATTTCAATTGGAGCCAAAGATTGGACCAACCATGAATCAGATAACATAGCAAAAGACTTCAAGGGTTTTCTACAAAGATCATTTACCTCTCCCCCTAATGTTTGTTCCATGCTCTTAATTATTTTTGGAGGAGAGCTCAGCTTCCTCGTTCCTTTTCTCATTTGCTTCCATATCCCAATGAATAAATAAAAACCATTATTTTGAACATACCTGAGCTAGTGTAGCAGGCATTACAACAGTGACATCACCCTCCCAATCCTGAGCAAACAACTTGGCGATTCCTCCTAATGGAAAACCAAGTTCCAATATCTGGTGGCATCTGTGTTTCACCTCCATCTCAACTAGATGAGCAAGCTGCATAAAAACTACAATTGTCAATTTTTCTTTTCTTTCTTTCCACTCAACCATAAATAAAAGAGAGAGAGAGAGAGAGAGAGAGAGAGAGAAAGCAGAAGTCAACAAAATAAATATCCAATCATTAGTCCTACACAAGGACTAGATACCAATCCTTCTCAAGTTAATGTTCCTATGGCTCCAAATCAGTATCTGGAAGGCCATAAAGTATGAGACATCTCAAAATAACGAAGAATGATTTGTTAAAAGAAATTTAAATTATAGCATCCCATGGCTTTTTTTTTTTTGTGTGTGTGTGTGTGGGGGGGGGGGGAAAGAACTCCTCTAAATTTCATTCAATTCTCAATCCTAACTAGTTCAACAAAGCAAAACCTCCTTATACCACCATCTTAATTTTCTTCACATCATTAGCCAATAACACTACTAATAGTTCACATCATGAACTAGTACAGCGAAGTAAAACCTCTTTACACCACCATCATAAAAAAAAAAAGAGGCGGGGGAATGAGAAATCTTCTAAATTTCATTCAATTCTCAATCTAACTACTTCAGCGAGTCAACATCATCATCATTATCATTTTTATAAGTATCAAAACCTTTCTATTTTATCTTCCTGGAGTATTCAACTTTCTTTTTAATCATTTTTTCCCTAATCCTAACAAGGAGGAGAAAGAGAAGAAAAGACAGGATAAACTTCACAATGGATTCCTGCATTGGTAACAGATAACATAGATCTGAATATCACAAACATTAGAATACATAGTTGCAACAGACAATATAAAGGGGCAACAGAGATCATATAACTTCGAAATGGATGGTCAAAAGATATAAGTTTGGTCTAGTTAATTGAGATTTGGCAAAACCCTTTGGAGCAACAGTGGACCCAAGTCACAATTTGTAAAATAAGAAGGAAGAGTAAATGAGGATAAAAGGCAGAGGCATATGCACGAGGCTTTTCTTAATGGAATTGACTATTGAGTGATATGCACATGAAATTTGCAGATGCAATATAGATATATATATATATATATATATATATATATATATAATGAAGATCAATATTTCAAGTCTGTGTCAACATACCTTGGCAGCAAAGTTGCCTCCATAACTCCTCACAATCTCCTTCAGCCTCAACAAAGGTGCAATATGAGGATTTGCCTGACTAACAATAAAATGATTGACGTTGAAAAGCTCCTTCAACTGCATCATTGGTAAATCAATCTCCAAGCTACCATCCCTCCAGCGACGCATTGACGTGCCTGAACCCTCTTCAGGTCCCAGATGAAACGGTGGATGATAAGGAACAATTTCTCCACTTCTGTCCTTCGCCATTAGTTCCTGAGCTTCAAAAAGGCCTGGAAAGGCACAAGAGGCAGTCACTGCACTCCATATAACAACATGAGGTGAAGTCAAGTAGTTAAGGCATCTGGGTGGTTCATGCTTCCTTGGGGAGCAAACTGTAATCGCCAGAATTCGGCCCGTCATGTCATAAGCTTCTTGGAATGTAAGATTGTTAGTGAGATGCCTTAACATTATTTGCAACTGTCTAATCTCGTGAAGTGCACCTTGTGTCATAACCCTTTTGAAAACTGTAAAAATCCCACCCATCTGGTCAAAAAACTGAAAGGAGTGCCAAGAATCCTCAAAGAAACTTTGGACCTCTGGCCAAGACCTAGTGGCAATAACAGAACACATTATGGATCCTACACTAGACCCAGCAATTATGCGAGGCAAAAGCTTATGCTGTACCAATGTTTTCACCACACCCACGTGAAAAGCTCCAAGGGAAGCACCCCCACTTAAAAGCAAAGCTGTCCTCCCGAAGGCATGTCTAGTTTCATGCATAAAAGCAAGCTTCTCCTCCAATAGAAGCTCTTCCGAGTCAGAGTCACAAACTATTCTCAACTGAGTTGAGACCTCATCAATATACTCCTTTATGAGTTTGGGAACTTGGAGCCTACCCTTGTGAAGCTCGGGGTTGCACATATTACCAAGATTTCGAACAAGGTCAGCGCGCATGCAAAATATAATATCTCTGAGAGAACCCTCCTGGCGACGATGCCTAAGTTCTTGGAGCTTATTCCTCACTAATTCTTCATCATAAAGGCCAGACTCATTCATTTTGGGGGTCTCTTTATCTAGCATCTTAGCAGCATGAGCCCATTCCTCATAGGTCAAGGCAGTTCTCATCATATTCCTCCAAAATTTTCTCCTATACGCCAACTCGGCCCTCCTTTTTACATTTGTGTACCGTTCCAACAAGAAAGCTATTAGTGTCACCAATACCAATATTCCTTGTGGGTTCTGGGGATGAAACCATGAGACTATAGGTTTCAAATAGTCCGTGAAATAGTTCTTCACTCTATATAGATAATACAACAAGAGGTGAAAGATTTGATGCCTCAAATGAGACATAGACTTGCAGAATAAAACTCTGAAAGCAATTGTCCGACCCACGATTGTTGAAGGCCCAATTGAGAATGGATAGACACTGGCCTCATTACTTATATCCATTTCTCGAGGGGAAAAAGGGTAGGTGCTTAGATGATTTATTCTATCAACTGGATAAAACTATATCAAAATTTCTCAAGATGTTCTGGGTATTCAATAAAAAACTGAGATCAAGTGTTTCCTTTAAGAAGAAAGGATTTTTGTACAGCAATGAATAATGAGAAAGACAACAATATGGCAAATGGGTTGCTCAGCAGACTTGAATTAGAGATTTCACAGAAAATTCAAAAGAAATCAATGAGAACTGAGAATTTCCATCCCAAAATCAGTTAAAAAGTTTTTCAGTTGAAACTGTATTTCAGCTTTGTTATTGTTTTTCCCAAGAGATGAAAAAACTACAATGCTAACTACAAATATTAATTCAACAAAACAAAGTCAAAGAAACAGATTTGAGTCCCAAACCTCCACGAATATTGAGCTCAATGCAAAACCACAAGAACATGAGATTTGATCTCACTTTCTCCGAGTTCCCACGAATCACCAAATCAAGGGCCAAAAGGATTCTTGAATCGAACCCCTAAATTCTCAAATTAGGTGATATGAAACCCCGAAAGCCCCTGCAATCAAATTCCTGGGAAAATAATGTGGAAACTCACAGAGAAAAGATTCAAAATTTTCTTCCAGAACCTTCAAATTCCGAATACGATCTCAATCAATGTCAAAAAGGGTTATCAAATCAGACCCCAAAATTCGCAAAATCTAAAGGAGAACAGAAACCCAAGAAAACAATTTTTCCTAAACAAAAGAAAAGCAAAAATCTAGCTGCTGTATGTGTTTGAACAGATGGAAGTGAGAGAAGCCAATACATCGAAGGATTGAATTTATGGAAAGGGAATTCTGGATTTGGAGAAGTCTGAACGGATGAGATAACGATATCGCTACGGTGACGTCGGATGCGTATCAGCTTTTGTATATATAATATAATGATGACAGTGAATGATGTGGATAGAATTAAAAATAAGGATAAAGAAGATAGGACTTTCTCTCTCTAATCTCTCTCTTCCCCTCCACGGTTGCAACTTGTGACAAAGATCTAGAACGTTTTGATCGGTGGAGGTTTCCCTTTCGAGAAACATGAAATAGGAAAACGGACGAAAATAGAACGATCATCGATGGAATTTGAGCGTCCCTGGTTTGTTTAAATTTAAAGTTCAAACAGAAGTTCAAACAGAAAAGTGTTTTTTGTTGCTTATAAGCAATAACATTATCGGTATGTGGACCTCTCGAAACCTCTTTTTGCGTTTGCGTTTTATAAAATCTAGTTAAGAAACATGTTGAAGTACTTGGCAAAATTTTTAATGATTCTTCTATATATATATATATATATATATATATATCAAAGTAATCTGAAACTAAAAAAAAAAATGAATTTTTATATATTAAAAAAAGATAATATTTAATTCCAAATTTGATAAGAAAAAATTTCATCGATACATGTCTTAATCATAATTTACTGTTTATGCAATACACATGTGTTTTTTGATTTATTTAATTTTTATTTTTTAGTTCAAATTAAATAGTCACATGATATACATATGAATATATGCGTGGCATATTAAAATTGTGACATATACGTGAATAAGAGAATATTCATCCTACCTAGTTTGGAGTTAAACATTGTCTTCTAAAAAGGAGTAATGCTATACTTCTCAAAATTATATCTCAAATGATGTGACATTGACATGACATTAAATTACTAATAGTACTTAAAATCATGTAAACTCGAAGGTTGTCCGTTCGAATCTTGCATTTCTCCTTATTTATTGGTATACGAAATGTGAGGTCATTTCATACACTTTTGAATAAAATTAGTTTGAGTTAAAAACTTGAGACAACAAAATTATATCTCAAATGATGTGACATTAACATAATATTGAATTATTAATAATACTTAAAATCATGTAAACTTGAAAGTTGTCCGTTCGAATCTTACGTTTCTCCTTATTTACTGGTATACGGAATGTAAATCATTTCATACACTTTTGAATAAGATTAGTTTGAATTAAAAATTTGGGACACCTTCCATGTGAAAAAAAAAAAAACACTCACTATACCTCTAAATGATGACACGTTTATTTCAAGATGAATTTGTATAGTCAAACCTATGACCTAAGTTTGGGACGTAATTGTTAATTTTTCTTAGTATACAAAATATATAAAAGTGTCAAACGGTTTGACCCGACCCAGCATAGCCCAATTGCCATGCCTCTGTGTGAAATGCTTAGGCCCAACACGGCTCGTTGGCACAACTCATACCTACCAGACAATGCTAAAAGGATGTGTCCGTACCAACCAATGGGCCTTTCATTTTTATTTTTTTTGGTGGGTTTTTTTTTGGATCAATTTTTTTTTTAATTTAAATGTTAAACTTCCATGATTTTTTTTTTAAATTATTTACTTAATTTTGAAATGTTAGGTTATGATTTACTTAATTTTGTTAATTTTAATTTTGTTTTCGAAATTGTACAGTTAATACTATTTTTTTTTGTAGTTAATTAAGTTTGCTATTATTTTAAATGTTAGTTAATACTCTTTGTTATTTTAAATGTTAGTTTAATTTTTTTTTTACTTTGCTATTATTGTTTTTTTATGTATTATGCACCACTATGTCATGTCGTTCCTTAATGTGCCGTGTCCATGGTCATTTGACACTTCTAAACATATATTTAGCATATTTATACACACACACACACACATATATATATATATATATTGTTAGAAATAATGAGTTTTGAGAATAATTTTTTAGCTATCTTTGAGTTAAAATTATAGTGGGTCTCAAACATTAATTTTGGTGGATCCACATGAAAATGTTTTCTCCTCTATGAAAAGATTAAAATCATGTATTGGATTACTCAAAATCATTAAAGAGTGAATGAGAAATTGTCTCCAAACATCACCACTTGAAAATAGTAACAAAATCTTGAAGTTTGTGAAGAGCTTGTGTTCCATATAGGATGGGTACAAAACTTTTAAAGAGTATATATATACAATTACCTTAAAAGAAAGTTTGAGCCTTAAAGAGCACCCAAGTTTTGTGAAAGGGAAAGGACCTAACACATGCTTGGTTTACCATATGCGCACGTACCGACCCAAACTAGGTCGGGTTTAGGCCTTGACCCGTGTATATATCTTTTTTAGGAAAAATTCATTTAAATAATTTTCTAAAAAATGTCACCATTTGTGTTACTATTAGAGACAGTCCAAAAATACTGTCGTTTTGTTACCAGGTTAATTAAATCTAATACTGTCATTTTGAGATTGCGTTTAGTTTTGGTTTAAATATAAAACGAGATCGTTTTGCGATTACATTTGGTTTGAATTTTGACTGAATATGTGTCTTCTTCATAGGGCGTGACTGTGTCTGTTCGCTATGAATAGACATAACTGAAGCTTCATACCTGTACCAAATAGGCATGAAGAGGTTTATACAAACACCACCGCACTCACCTGCATAAATTCATTCAATTTATATACATTCTGTGTGCCAGTTTCCATAAAGTCTAAGAGAGAGTTCAAGTCACAACACTAGTTCGCCGTACACTCAAATCAGAAATGTTTCTACTGTGCGTGTTGATCATTGTATCCTAGGAAGCACCGTCCACAAGCTCATTAGCAGCACTACAAGTGACTAATTTTCTTTAAGAACATTGTGTTAAACATAAATCTTGATTTTTACATCTTTTCTGTTTTTACAAATTCAGTAAGTCTTACAATCCTGTTTTGAATTTACTGTATTCTAGTATTGTAGAAATCCTGTTTTAATTTCTAGTTTAATTTTTTCAATTTTGTTTCTGTAAATCTATACTGATTTTCTTTTTAATCAACTTTCTATTTTTTTAAAATAATTTATTATTTTTCAAAATACTTTTATGTATTTTTAGAAATAAACACCAGTGATAATGTAATCAGTGGAGTATGTATCCTGACGTCATCTACATCATGCACCACCCTAATTACAACATCGATTGTATGCAATTCTATTGTGTGAAAGCCTTGTTTTAGAATTAGAGTTTCCTATACCGTTTCCTCTGAGTCATTTTCATTGTCATTACCACACTTATCATTTAATCCCTTTTGATATTCACATTTAGAAAATTTTGCATCATGACCGGATTCATGGTGTCTGTCTTTTTGGTCGGACGTGAAACTCTTTCCTAAATCATCTTCATTTTCTTTATTGATGTCATCCTCATCCCTTCATTTTCGGCTTCTGTTTTATTCAACTCTGCGTCATTTACCTTTACAACAAAATATTTGTTCGCATTAGACTCCAAACAATTTTTTTTCGTTATATGTTTTCAAATTTCTTCATGTTCAAACAACCCGTCACATTTGAATATTTATAACAGAGGTAAATTTTTATCAAAAAGAAACAATTATTACTTGATTTGGATTTTCAATTTACTGAAGTACATACCTGATGTGCTCCAATTTCTGTTAACTTTATTTTGCACATAACCTTTTGCAATGCATGTAGATCCCACTTCAAAAACCTTGGAATGACTTTATTTGGTGATAGTCGTAAAATTGTTGTGTGTTCATACAACTAGTACTGCATCAAAGTCAAAAATCGTAACAAAATTATATAGTATGTATATATTTATGTAGAAATTAGTATTATGCTCATTCAAAATGAGATAGACAATGTGACTTACCCAAACCAACATAACACACCCCGTAACTTTCCACGGGCTTTGGTGGTATCGCTCTAAAGAAGCCATAAGTTGATTTCTTATACATGGAACCAAGTTATATTTCTTGTTCTCCTCAAGGTCCTCTGCGTACCGTATGAGCCCCCAACTTATAGAAAGTTTGGATGTTGATAAGAACAGGGTGAGCCAAACATACAAGTATAGAAGTCGGGCAACATCTTCCTTGTCTATCCTTTTTTCCCTTTTTATTGCTTCTAGTATCTCTTTCTTAATGTCCTTCCCCACCAACCTGTTTGAGTTCGCAAAATGCCTGTTTACGAATGGACTATTTGGCTTGTTCCCGTACGATGGAGTCATCGACTCTTTGCCGTACTCAATCCCAAATATTAACTCAATGTCCAAATCACTAACATTCATAGATGCACTTGAGAGCTTGAACGTTCTTGTGTCGGGGCTGTAATGCCTTAGTATTTGCAACACCGTCTCATCAAATTTTTTGCTTTTCGTGATACTGGCCTTTTTCAACATAATTTGCCTGAACATTTTCGAAAACGAGGGTCTTCTTTAAAGCCCTCTCATGTCCCTTGCCTAATTTAAGCTCACTAATAATCCTAACAATTGAAATTATGTTTGATCTAAAATGTGGATTGTTGCAATGACCTTTAAACGTTAATTCTTCATTGGCTTCAACAATATTCTTCTTTTTTGCAGCCTTGCTCTTTCCCTCATTCCCTGAATTTTCAATTTATCCCAATACATTAATTGCCATAGATAGTTCAATATCACAATGCTATAATTTCTTCAACCTATCCAACCAATATCACTAACCATTAAACAATATATTATAAATCATATGGTCATGTAGTTGTGAAAGTAAATGTTTACAATTGAACATTAAAAACTCAATCACACTCTTATTAAGAGTGCATTCTTACCCTATCAAAACATATCAGACAATTTCAAATTTATCGAAATTGTATCAATGTAAATTTTTACCTTTTGTTTAACACAAATAAATGAAATTAAAAGCTATATTGTTTACACAAATATTAAAATAAAGTCGAGGGTAAAATTTGACAATTTCACAAAACATATCATTCAAAATCTCAATACATGGAATCCCATTTATTTTGTAAAAAATGTGAAAACAACAAATAATGCATAAGGTAAATTTTTACCACTCATTAAGTTCATACACATTTAATAGAAGCTATCAATTATACATTTTTACCCACTATTCAAAATTTTAAATTTTTATCTTATGCAGTTATTAGAAGAAAAAAATCTATTTGAACCCATAAAATGGGAAAACTATAAAATAATGCAGAATGTAAAATTTTCCCACTCATCAATTCCATACACACTTAACAAAAGTTGTCATCAACACAGCTTTACCCACAATGCACTCCACTAAAATTTTACGTATTGCTTAAAACACAAGGTAAAATTGTTTTTCAACACCAAAACCTTGTTCAACCCCAAAATCTTATTCACTTGTTAAACTTACTTTTTTGCCTAGTGAAATTTTACCCTAATCCACATAGATGAAAATTTTCATACAATCGAACATTTTTTGAGTGTATGCAATCCAATTATTCATTATATTCCAAAGGTAAAATTTTTCCAACTAAACCACGTTTGCAAAATATAAGCCTTTTACGGTTTTTATACTAAAAATTTCATTCTTCGAATGTTCGATTCCAAAAAAAATAGTCAAAAAAATAATAATGTACAAATTTAATACTTACTTTTGCCACCCATCGACACTATGGTTTCTGAATTGTGAGGGTTTTCTTATCCCAGTTATTGTTTCAATCGATGTTACACAAAACCCTAAATTTTTCAGTGATGTTGTAATTGTATTCTCGTCGCTTCAAATCAAAATTACAATTCGAAAGTTCAGTAATGGAAGATTTGATTCTAGTTTTTACCCTATAGAATAGGAAAGCCTGTAAGTTTTCCCTTTTTTTGTATTTTTTGAATTCAAATATTTGCATATTTTATGGGTAGTGTTCCACTAAACACAAGTGTATCATTTTAGTAACCTTTACAAGGGCTTTTTGGTCAAAGGAAAAAAGTGTGGACTTGGTTATATATCTCTAAAACTATTGGACTAGAGGACAATTTTGCACTTCCATTTGTCTTTATGGCCGAACGACTCTATTTAAAAAACTAACATGTCATTAGCTTGTTGATTAATGTTGATCTTTTGACAGTACCTCTTCTTCTCGCCTATCAATTTGCATCTTGATTAATCTTTCATAGCCTCCACACACTTTATGATCAACAAATCTACCACTTTCATTATGTTACTCCTTATGCAATGAATGTGCCTAGTCCTCTATATGTTATTGTCACGTCCTAGAACCGTAAACCGAGGAGGCTTAGGGGTGATGTGATAGACCCCATTTTCGAGCCACTCTATGGTGAGATGATTAAATATAAAATATGTTCATTTAACCTTATTTAAGTTAAATAGTCCATTAGAGGCAAATCGGTGGTGAAAAGTCGGTCTAGAATCCAAACCTACAAAATAGGAGGAGAGGTGGTCAAACTACCTCTCCTAGTGCTAATCGACACACTAAGAGAGGGGTTTTCCACCTCCCAGTGTTGATTAGGCCTGGGTCCCCTGCTCTGTTTTATTTTGAAAATTCTTCATGTTTTGGGTTCTTTCCTTGATTCAACCTAATTCTCAAGAGTCTTAAATCATTCATTTTCATTTCATCCAACATCAATAGCATCACCTAAAATTCATTAAGCATCTAATGCTACTTTCATTCATCAAGACCTTATACATCTAATTCAAAATTCAAGTTCTGTGCTTTAAGATTTTTGAAAGAATCTAAATGACTTCATGAACTACATCTTCATCTTAATTCCATTTTAAAACAAGTTATCTTACAAAAATGTGCTCACTTAGTGAAGCACTTGAACATATAATTAATTTCATCTTCCACTAGCAAGAAACAATTTACAAGATTCAAGATTTAATTTTCCAACATAAGGTATCAAAAGGATCAAAAGATGAGCTAAGAGTTTCAAAAGATCAAAAGATGAGCTAAGAGTTTCATAAGGTTTACATGATCACTTAGCTTCTAGTTTATATACATTTTAGCTACAATATACATGGTCTATCCCAAAGGAATATAAAACCAACAAGTCTCCCAAAAAGACCATAGCATTCAACTATACAAAAACGGTGATTCTTCTAAAAATAACTTGATAATGAGTTTTCAACTGGCGGTCGTTTCCTTACCCGCTTCTGCATTTAGTACGGGTTAATACAACAAACCTAGTAGGAGAATTCTAAATAGAGGTAAGAAAATGTGGTTTCAAGGGTACGCTTGTGCATGTGTAGTGGCACACACAAGTGATTTCAAGGCATGTGTTTCATCACAATCGTAATGAGTCAATAGAGAATATCTGATCACAATATCATATTCATAATCATCATTAGAGAGCATTATAAAAACCAATCAAAGACAAGTCAATTAAAGGAGTTTACAATTGTTCAAGTCATTTCAATTGTCTACTTTTCACTCATGAATTCTCAAGTCTCAATCCCAAGGCTAATTTTCGAGTTGGCCCCCAGTAAGCCTTGTGTGCTTTACAGGCTACAAACCTGATGGAGACATACGACCACTCGCATGAATTTACGGCTTGCAAGCCGATGTGAGACACCATCTTGAACGCTAATCAAAACCCCAGGTAAGCGTAATCTCACTACTGTCACGCCCCGAATTTCCCACGAACCCGGGGCGCGAGTAACGAGACAGAAAGTAAAATAAATAAAAGGACAAAAGTAATTAAATTCACTAAACATGCGTCCATCATCATCCATACATAAAGTAATATCGAATACATTGTTCATCAGTCATTCGGACTTAAGCCCTTACATAACAAAATACAAGTCTCATGGGTCACAAATACATCACGTGCTTCGCCCTCTCAGGGCATCACTAAGTCTCACGTGGCTGGAGGATCCTCATCTGAAAATATTGCCCACGAATGGGTCAGCACAACTGCTGGTGTGATGAAATGCTAATACCAGAAATAAAGCTAAGGCGTGGCATGTGCAAAGTGTACATTTATTTCTAAATGACATTCAAGCATCGCAGTAGTATATATGAATAGTATGCGTGACACACCCATGCACAACTCTATGCCACACCCATGTCTCGTTTACGGGTACTCCCCGATGGCTACGGAGTACCAATGCAATGGCCGATTTTGGGTTTTTCACCACAGGATCTACACCCTCATAATGCAAAGCACCATGTGCTTACCCACGCTATGTTCTCAAGGAATTCATCATATGCCAATATGCCAATGCAATCTCAATGAACATGAATCTCAATAATATAACATGCTCGGACGATAAGAAGTAAATCACTAATCGGTTCCGTATACATGCATATCTCATATGTTCGTACATCATGATTCATGTTCTTCACTTTATTAATTTGCAAGTAACACATAACATGTGAACAACCAATTCCAAATAAACAGGTAAACACATTTCAGATAAACACATACAGCATTCCAGTCATTCACAAATATTCCTAACTTAACTTCATTTCTAACACTAGCAAAACACCATACCTGATGGGTTGGTATCAACCCTAGAAGATCGAGCACTATATGTAACTGAACGGGCGGACGAAAATGTAGGAGATCAGATCGCCTCCTCCTGTCCTGTCAGTGTCTCTAAAAGTAGAAATTACAATTCAGTCCATTGTTGTTTGAATGTATGCTATTCATCAAATTTTATGTCTTTAAATTCATAGGTTTCTATTCTGCTAAATTAAACCCTACCATTGGTTTTAGAACGTTTAAGAAAGTAAGCCTAGGTTTTCGTAGAACTCAATTCGGACACCGGGGTTCAAAAGGGCAAAACAGTCATTTTGCACTTTACATGTGTCCTTACATTTCATGACCTCTTTTCACAAATCGGACTCCACGGTTGAGTCCGGAATTTTCGAGATAATAAAATTCCACTATTTGTTTACCTAATTCGGAGTTCGTTTGACCGTGTTTCAATCTAGGGGCATTTTGGTAATTTTAAAGGTTACTACGGGTCTTTTATTTTTCGGGACCCCGTCTCGTAAAACGGACCTCACCATTGATCTCAGAATGGTCGAGATAGTCAAAATACACCTATGACTTGTCCCATTTGGACTCCGGGATATTTTTGAATATTTAATTAATTAAATTAATTAAATTAAATAATTAATTAATTAATTTAATTAATATTTTATTAATAATTTAATCAGGTGGGTCAAAGTGTAATTTCTAACAGTTGGGGGGTCAATTCGTAATTTCTGAAAGTTCAGGTTAAGGTTCAAATTTAAAAGGTTCAAATCCAAAGGTTTAATTTCTAAAAGGTTCAAATCCAAAGGTTTAATTTCTAAAAGGTTCAAATTCATTTAATTTAAAACAATGGCTGACACGTGGCAGGGGCAACCCGTACCCGCCCGAACCAGACCCGGATCCGACCCGAGACCCGACCCGACACCCCACCTTCTTCCCCGATTCTCCGGCGAAGCAGCGGTAGGGTTCCGGCGCCTTCTCCGGCGCCGGCGACCGACCTCCGGCGTGTTTTCCCCCTTTTTAAAATGCCATTCCCTTCCTTTTTTCACGTAGATCACATCCCCAACCCCCATTTCCCTCAAGACCCCCTCCATCTCCACGAAATAGAGGGTCAAACCCTCGGTCAACTCTCCGGCCACCCATTTTTCCCCCACTTTCCCCCACTGTTTTGAACCTAATTCAATCCCATTCACTTTCTGCACCTCACCCCATGTTTTTCCCCTCCTTTAAACTAAGGTTTACACATAAAATACCACAACTCACTTCTCCCAACCGTGACCTGCAACTCCCTATATCTCTCTTGTTTCTAAACCATTTTCCATAATTATTTTTGCATTATCTTCCATTTTTGATACTCTACCAGCCCCCATATTCTAATACACAATTTATGCATTGAAAAAATTAAAGACAGAACCGTATATGTTTACCAATTTTCGGATCTCTCTCTCTGTGCAGGTTTTTCCCTTCCCCTTCAGTTCCTCTTGGTTGCTTCTGCTTCTCCAAAACTCTCTCCTCCTTGCCCTCGGTCTCCCCTTCCTTCACTTTTCTCCTCCAACCGAGACTAGCTCTCATTTCCTCTTTATTTTCTCTCTTTCTATATCTCTCTCTCTCTCTCTCTCTCTCTCTCTCTCTCTCTCTCTAAATCCGACCCACTCTCTGGCAACCCCACTGCCACACACAACTCTACTCACACACTCCATCCCCCCACTCCTCATTGAGTGTAACACACTCAATCTACACACACCCACACACACAACCGTACACACACAATCTGTCTTATATATATATATATATACATATATATATTTACATACTTAAATAAACACACTCACTTGTGCACACATATACATACACATTTAAATAATTTAATATGTATATATATATATATATATATGTTCACACATATATTACACACATCACATGCATACATTTAATCACATGTACATAATAATAATAATAACAATAATAATAATAATAATAATAATAATAACAATTAATAATAAAAAAAAAAATTTCATTCCAAAAAAAATAAAATGAAAACGATTATTTAAATTAAAGAACAGGAAAATTAATTTATAAAAAAAAAAATTTTCCGGGTCTTTACAACTACGCTCAAGATCACATAATTGACGTGCCCCAATTCTAGTGCCATGTTCATTACTTTCAAGTTTTCATTCTCACATTTTCAAGGGCTCATCATTCACAGTTATATTCACAATTCATCATATGTTCATTAAGAAGGTTAAACATTCAAGTAACTTTCACTCAGTTATCATAAATCCATATCAATTAAGCAAACATTGCGGCATTTGGACAAACACTTAGTATGCAATTTGAATTATCAATTATAGTACAAGTAAACCAATTTCATTATTTCACTAATCAATCCTTTTCGCATTCAACCGAGAGTACATTCATTAAAAAAACAAGTCATTTCATGGTAGGAATACAACCAACACATGGATTTCCAAGACACATGCAAGATATACCCTAATATGCAAAAATGAACAATTCTAGAGTAAAAGATAAATTAATGGCATCATAAGCCTATCTACATAAATCCTATACCTAGGTTTAAAGATCTCCTACCTCAATTCCTCACTTGTGGAAGAAACACTAACTTTGTTCTTGTTGTTTTAGGCTAGAATCTCTAGTTTCTCCAACTCTAATGGTGCTTGTAGGTGGAGTAAAGCTTGTTCTTTCTTCAATCTTCAAAATAGAGCTTCAATTCTTGATGATCCTTCAAGAATCTCAAAAATCCCTAATTTTTCTCTCTCTTTTCTCCTCATCTCTTTCTCTCATTTTCTCTCTTTTACATAAATGGGTGTATGTGTGTCTAGTGTATGTTTTAGGTGTGTAGAGATTTGGCTAGCCAAAAGCAAGATAAGGGGTGAAATTCCCCTTATATCCTCCCTTATTTCTTCACATCCTCATTTCCAAGCCGTTTTTAGTCCTTTCATTTAACTTTTTAATCTTTTAATAAAATTTTATATTATTATTTTCATTATTATTATTTTATAACTTGTAAATTAGAAAACATTTCCAAGTCTTTACAGTTATTCTAGTATTACCCGTAACACCTTGGTATATAAACTTCACCACAAAGTTCTCCAAACTTTGCAAAAAAGAGTGACTATATGAATGAAACTAAAAATCTCTCAATTATTCTCCGGCTTCAAGAGGCTCGATTTCTTACATGATTTAACGTCAAGGTTCCTTAAATAGAGCAAGTCACAAATCCTAACTGGGTAGAAAGTGAAGTCTTGTGTGTAAGAAATATTATCTTAAAAATGAACTGTGTTTGGTACTCAAATTCGCATTTGGACAATAGTTTGCATTCAGATGTTCTACCTACATCAAATAAATCATCGCTAAGTTCAAACAAGCATATGTGCGTTCAAACAAACTAACTATTGTGTTCTTACGTTCAAACGTTGAAATACTCGTGTCTGAATGATGAAGATTCTGTTCACCTAGTTTGTTGAGCACACCAATTGAGTCCCTTATGGTCTTAAAAACCCTTTTATGGCCAAAGGTCTTGACTCCCTTAAGTAACATTTTGATTTCTCAAACTTGAATCTAACTATCATACCAAATATTTAGAATTTTTTGTATTCATGATTTATATGAAAACTAGATGGGATCATCCCTGTGTCTAACATCAAAGTTAGACACTTTTAAGTATACAAAGAAATCACCAAAAATAGCTAAATTTCTCACCTTAAAGGATTTTATTTATACTACAACTTTAGCTGTAATTGTGAAACTTACATTGTAGACTATATGTTGACTTGTTTTTATGTGATAGCTCTTGAATTGAAAAACAATTCATCTTCATTCACAAGTATCAAATCTTAATATCATGACTTCTCCCACTCAAGTCAACATCTTTAATAAATGTAGCATTTCTAATCTAGACAATTCTAGGTGTGTAAAAGAGCTTACTATATAGTCAATAGAATATCCATTGACTTCTCATGGGTTCACTTTCGTTAATTGTGGTTTTAATTATAGTGAGACAACTTTAAATATGTAAATGACTTAAATAAGGTTCCATTTTTTCCATAACTTAAATGGCATCTAAGGAATAACCTTAGATGGAACTTTATTCAAGGCATACATTATTGTCCCTAGAACCTTATTCCACAAACATAATGAAGAACTATAGAGTTGCTTAGTAAACTCTTTTACCTCAGGAAAGCATTTTATGAGGTGGTGTTTATTTTAGAACAAGCAACTTTACCTTCTTCTTTAGTTGAATCAAACTTTTATCCTAAATATAGTCTATATGATTCCAAAAATTAAACAAATTAAACCAAAATACAAAAAACAATGTTCAACCACATGAAACGTATGAACTCAATATTCCTTCTAAGTTTTTTTTATCACAAGGGACTTAATCTATATAAATTTTTTCGTCTTTCAATGGACAAGGAAAGCCCTCAACCAATTTGGAACAAACATTGTCCACTTTAAAAGAATTAAACCTTATTCACTTGAGTTTTCCTTTCGACCCAAAATTATTATTCTTAAAGAATCCTTATCCTCCTTTAATGCTAACCAGGAACAACCATTATATCATATCATGCACATGTTTTGATTCAAAATTCCTATTAGTTTTTGTTTAATTAATTGATTTTGAAACATTAAACAACAATGAAACTTGTTTCTTGATGCATGAAATTAAAATAAATTTGAATATCTTAAATCATGTATTTTTAGATATTATGCAAGACAATAGAGCATGAAGGCGGCTCTAATACCACTACTGTAAGCAATATTGGAAGAAGCGGAAGCAAGTAAGATACTTACCTTCAGCCATATATTCTAATCCATTTAACATGATCCAATATTCGTATCATGAACAACCTGCACAACCCTCATACTAGTCTATTTGGTGAGAGATGGATGAGGGTTTACTCCCTACTCTATATGTTACAGAATGCTTCGCAACACGATGGAAGTCATATGCTTAAGAAATATTTATACATAATATATATATATATATATATATATTTATATAAAATTAATAGAGGTCAGAAAACTGATGTGACATGTGGGCCACCTTAAGTCTCCTAATGGAGATATTCTTATAGATCTAAAATACCATTTTATTGAGTAAGATAATGAATCGATGTTACCAAGCCAACGTAAATAAACAAAATAAAGTAAAGTAGATAAAAATGGAAGGATACCGAATTTAACGAAAAACTCTTATAAAGAAGAAAAAACACACTATTGTAAAAGAATTTATTAATGAAATCAAATTATGGCACAAGTCCACAAAGGCTTGTACTTAAGAAACCAAGTTGCCACTACCCTATGGTTCATTGCTAGTATTACTTCTTCTCATCGCCTATCAATTTACATCTTGATTAGTCATCCACAACCTCTACATAATTCATGATCTACAAACTACTTTTGTAGTGTGCAAAACCTTGTATAGTGAATGTGCCTAGTCTCGTTATATGTTATTCTCATGTTACTTCATAACACATAAGTATACAGACTTTACCACAAAGTTCTTCAAACTTTGCAAAGAAGAGTGACTATATTAGTGAAGCTAGGAAACCTCTCTATTATTCTCTAACTTCAAGAGGTTTGGTTCTTACATGAGATATAGAAAAGCTCCTTATATAAGCAAAACACAATTACACATAACAAAGGGAACTATTAGTGATACATGCAAACATCGCTAATAACTATTAGTGACACCCAAACGTGTGTCATTAAAGGCGTCACTAATAGTAATGATGCTAATACTATTAGTGACACAAAATTACAGTGCGTTGTTAAAAGTAACTATTAGCGACTCTTATAGTGCATTGCTAAAAGTATGAAATTTTTTTGTTAAAGTGTATAGTGATAGTTCGCTAAAGCCTACTTTTAGCAATGAACATTTTTGCTGCCGCTAAAGCTATGACGCTACTTATGAATGACGTATAACAATTGGTGGCTAAAAGTGGTGTTTCAAGTTTAGTGACAACCATTTACACGTTGCTAAAAGTGGGCTTTAGTGACGAATAACTGGTCATCGCTAAAAGTGTGACAACACTTTTAGCAACAAACAGAAGAGCATCATTAAAAGTGTTGTACTAGATTTTTAGCAAGGCATTGCTAAAAGTAATTTATTTTGGTTTCCACTTGTTTGAAGCTTTGTTCCAATAGTCCTACTATAAAACAACCATATACATTATAATATCGATATATAAAAAAGGAATAAATTTATATAAATAAAATTTCACAATATTAAATGTAAAATTTTTAATTAAATTTAAAAATTAAAAATTATCTCATAAAATGAAAATACAGATGTCGGAGAGAAAAAATAAAAGAGCTTACGAGCGTTGGCCGAAGAGAGTGTCTAGATGAAGCAAACAACGGTGAGAGAGAAAGAGAGAGAGAGCGCAAAAATGGAGATCAACTTTCTAGGAATGGGGAAAGAGCTCATTAGCGATGCACATTTGTAAGTCTTTAAAGGGTAAAGCCAATGTGTCGCTAAAAAGTCCCAACAACAATTCGTGATGTATGTTTGTGCCTCACTAAAGGGTACAGAGCATCACAAAAATAGTCCCGTGTAGGAAACCTTATATTGCACTACTTTTAGCGACGCCTACCTTGTGCGTCGCTAAAAGTGACTATTAGCAATGCTTTTCTAGGTTTTGCTGATAGTGTGCATTGCTAAAAGGCCTTATTTTTTGTAGTAGTAGGAAAAGAAGTCTTGTGCATAAGAAAATGTCAATGCTTGAATGACTCATATTTATGTCTAGACTGGGCAAGGTCCGCATATAGACAATCTACCTACCTGAAGAATTTTTACATCAAGTAAATCATTGTTGTGTTTAAATGTAGACTTATGAGTTCAGACATACCAAGTACCTGTACTTGAATTCGAATCAGTGAAACTAAAGCATCTGAATGGAGAAGATTCAATTAACCTTGTTCATTTAACACCCTAAATAATTATGTCTAAATTATTTTAAACAAATTGCTAGGCCAATTTAACCTATAATCAAAACTAAATTGCTATCTAAGGTCATTGTAAACATTAAGGGTGAATATTATAATTCTAAATTCAAGTGTTTAAGTATGGTGAATGTAATGCATGCCATGTTTAACTTTGGGATTGCACACTTTTTTAGGACTTTATACTTATGAGAGCCATCCTTGAGTCTTTAATCATAACTAGCGGTAACCACATTCGACTCAAATAGACCCTACAAATTAAATACCAATACTAGAAGTACATTTTGGAAAAGAATTGCAAGCACAAAAAAGAGTAACAACATTTTTCTCCCAATATATGTATAATTGACAAAATAATCATATAAAATACAAATTATTTGAATTTAAACACATGCGTATATATAATCAGGGATGAGGCCAAAAATTTTCTCAAGGGTGACAAACTTTGCTTTTAATGTCTGATCACAAGTTTAAAATCAACCAAGTATAAAAACTTAATATTGAATGACAACATTTTCGACAACTAACTAATTCATTGATATATGAGTTTACAAATTAGACAATAAACCCAACAAAAAAATATTTTTGAAATATTTAGCTTATTCCAAAAATCTTAGAATTTTTTTTCTTAGAATTTAGAATCGATTCATCAATTTTAACTTTTGGTTGCGTAATCGAACCATAAACTGAAACTTTCTTGCACTGACTTATTTTGCATAAAATTTGTTTGCGAGGAAGGTGGCCCCAAAAACTTTCATGAAGTATATTGAATTAGAAACCTTTCGCACTCAAGAACTTATTCTTTTGTTCAGGAAACTCTAGCCAGTCCTACAAGAAATGTTTCAAAAAATACAAAAGGAAATGTTGCAATTTTTTTTTAAAGAAACACGTTTTACATATTTTAATTTCTTTTTACATGCTTAGCACATTCATTATAACATAGGAGTTAAATAGAAGAAGTCTTTGCGTTAACCAGGTCTATGAACCTGACCTATAATATCATGTCTAACTTTTAGGAGACACAAAAGTAACACTCTACTTATATGACGAGATGTGATTGGTGGAGTTCATGAACCCGATCAATAAACCTGATTTATGAAAAAATTTCTCATCAAATAGACTAAGCAACCCTACGTGTTGCATTTAGACTATTGGTCAGGCATATAGGAGACCACCCACGTCTTATTATAGAACAAAGTTTTATTCCATTGTCTCACGAATCTTGATACATTTATCTCTTTTTTTTTTTAATTTTATTATTTTTAAATAAAACAAATTTCAAAATATGTTGAGAAACATAAAAGGAGTATTTCTGTGAGAATTTTTAAATTTAGAATAACAAATTTGATTTTTTTTTTTTTTTTGTGGAACTGGTGATGTATTACATACAATAGTGATGAACAATGTTGCAAATAGAGGAATAAGGTCTTATAAAAAATTCAAGAAGAAGAAGAAGAAGTTGTGATGTTTTCTATTCAGCACAATTACTTTTAAAAATTAAAATTATTTTGCTAGTTCTAGAATTGATTTTGTTTTTAGTTATGTTAAACATTTTGGGCATTTCTAAACTAAATAAAAGCGTCATAAATCTGGAGCTCCCAGACTCAATCTATCATGCTTGCGGCTTATGAGATTTTCAAGTTATTTCATAGGGTAAGCGAGTAGATTAATCCAACAAAAGTGGGATTGTAAGGACCCGAAAAATTATTAGAGGACAATTTGATAAATTGGCAGCATAGACTGAGGTCAAACTAGAAACTAATGGATGATGTGTTAGAAAAATTATTATGAAATTGATTGATAAGTCATTAGTATAACTATAAGAGGCTAAAAAGGAATCTTGGTAATTTATTTAAGACTGGTGTGAGCCTCGGGGCCACACAGTTATCTATAGGATACAGATAAATATAAAAATTTAAATGATTGAATTTGGAGAAACGGACTGCATATTTGGAATCAGAACGTCAAAATTAGATAGGGTGTCAATTTTGGTACGATTCCAAGACAGTTTAAATTCAGATGCGTTTGCGCGCATAGTTGGCCAACTGACCCATGGGAATGCATGCAAGGCTTCCACAAGAAGGTATTGGAGACCTTCTAGAACATGGACAAGTGTCAAGAATTGGGTAGAGAGAGAGGGTGTGATAGTGTGTGGTGAGGTTCATGGTTAGGGGTACAAAATTGACAAGATTGGACAATTAAAAGACAACCCATTTTCCTCTCTCCTTCCCCCCATGAGACTAGAGTTCTCCTCTCTCTCTCTCTCTCTCTCTCTCTCTCTCTCTCTCTCTCTCATTTTCAGATTTCAAATCTCTCTCTCTTTTTCTATCCCTCTCATGGTCGTGCGTAAGTGTGTGTTTGAGAGAGTGTATGGGTTGTATGTGTTAGAGAGAGAGAAACATAGTGAGTGAAATTATGTGACACACTGTGTATATATGAATGTATGTATTAGTGTGTGTTTCTGTGTGTATGGACATAGTGAACCCAAAATTGAAACTAGAAGAAAAGAACATAAAAGGGAAGGAAAAGAAGAAAATGGGAAGAAGGAAAAGGAAAAGGAAGAAACAGAGGACTAGACCAGGCAGCAGCCATCCAAGACCGCTCAAGCTTTCTCTCATTACTTTCCCTTTCTAAAATCGCGAGCATGGAGGATAGGTAGGGGATTTTAGACCTTCCATTTAGTCTAGTTTCTTGATTTAAAGCATAATGTTGGTATTTTAAATGGCTGAATGCGTGTATATGAATGTATATGCATAACTATGTGTGTGTGAGTGTGTGTTTGAAGGTGAAATTTGATTTTTGGGTTTCCAAGCGAATCAAAGAATTCTGCAACTTGGAAGGGTTGTGAAACGCCCTAGAAAGAGGAATGGAAAGAAAATGAGTGAAAAATGGTGACTGAAGAGGGAGAAACTGTGACTTGCAGGTGTTTGCCGGAGAGTCGAACATCTTTTGAAAATTGTGATTGGGTTGCTTTTGATCTCTAAATATTGATCTAAAACATGTTAAAAAGGGTTTAAGGTGATTTAAAACTGAAAAAAGATGGAAAACAATGCAAGAAAAACCAAGAAAAAGAATTTTAAATTCCAGTTTTCTAGTGAGGTTTGCTGGAGAAGATGACCTGGAACCTTGCTAATAGCAGTCAACCTCTGTGATAGGTCAACAGTTGACCGTTGACTAGTCAATGGTCAAACCGGGTCAACTGAGTCGGGTGACTAGGCATTCGGGTTGGGTCAACTGGTTAAATTCGGTCAGTGGGTCATGTGACTTAGAGGCTATTTGGTTTCACAAATTGAGAAAACTGATTTTTGTAAAAGGTTAAAATGAACTGGTTCAGAATTAGAAAAGGTTCACTATTGAACAAGTTCAATAAAATTATGAAAATGCCCCTCTCTCTAATATCTTGAATTTTAAATGCAATTAAAATGTAAAAAGGTTCTTTCTTAAGGTTTTAGTGCATTTCGAACTCAATGTCAGGGGTCGGTTTGGACATTCGAGGTCTTAGGGTGGTCCCACATGAATATGAATAATTATGAAAATACCCCTAATGCTAAGTTCAAAAATGTAAAGGATAATAAAAATTCAAAAAAGGCTATCCCAAGGGTTTTTGGATACCCGTAATTCAAATATATGATCAAATTAGATAAATTGGGACCCAATGATGGTCCCACATAAAGTGAGAAAATGATGATTATGTCCCTACACTTATATTAAGCAATTAAAAGCCAAATTAAGATCTAAAAGAGGCATTTTCAATATTTTTGGACGCTAGAAACTCAAATAGGACATTAGAATAATGAAATGGGGACTCGAGGTGGTCCCACATGAATATATGAAAGTACTAAAATGCCCCTAAGCATGGAATAGATATCTAAAAGAGTTAATAAAATATAAAAATGACATCTTTAAAGTTCTTGAACCTTCCGGATCCGATTTTAAGGTCAATTTTGTGATATAGTGTCTCGGTGGACGCGTAACTTGTCCAATAAATTATGAAAACACCCTTATGGGTTTTAAAAGACAATCAAATGACTTAGAAATAATACGATAAGGCCTCCTTAGGATTTTTGAGGCTCGGGAGCAAGTTTTTGATATCTATTTGGGCAAACGAATACCCGATGTATAGGATAATGTGTAATTAGCCATAGAAAACCATAGGACTGGATAAGACACCTTAGTGTTAAGGACCAGGGTGGTCTCGGGAATGGAACAACGAGGGTATAAGGTAATTGAGACTCATTATGAATGACACATGTAATGTCTACTTGTAGTGCGACGATAATTGGGATTAAGGCAAGGTCCTAACCTGCTGACATATATGTATGTCATTATCATTAGATGCCTTTTCATTTATCTATTAGCATGCCACGACTTTTATTATGATTATCAATGATGTTAGACTCTTACTTGGTATTATATTATAAATGTGACTAGCATATTGAAGCTTATTATTGGTTATAGTTCTCCTATGGATATATACATATATATGAACACTATGGTTTATGTGATTACTTTTGAATTGAATGCCCTGTATTACAGTCATTAGGCTATTGCTGTAGACTTTGATATTTCCTGTTATTTATACTGTTGAGCATGCATGAGTGGTGTGAGATTTGAGTGGATATGATGATATTGAGCATATCAGAGTGGTATGAGATTGAATGGATATGAGAATATTGAGTATACCAAAGTGGTATAAGATTTATATAGAATTGAGGACTTTGATCACACCAGCATGATGTGAGATTTGTGTGAATATGATGATATAGATTTATGTGATAGTGAGAGAATGTGAGCTTCGATAATTATTATGATGGGGATGGTGTCTCCCTTTGATTATAGACCGTAACCCCACGTATGAGGTTTCCCAAGCCTATGAGTTAGCAACTTATGAAAAGGCAAGATACAGGTGTTTAGGGGGCCTTGTGTATAAGTCAAAGATACCATAAAATCATAAACATATCATACTATATTGCATGAAAGTATTGCGCATTATGCATTGAGTGTTTGCATTGGTTATTTGGATGAATGCAATCGATGATGAATTAACTTGTGTATTATGGTTGTGTAGACACCTCATTTTGTGACCCTTAATTAAGTAGTAACAATTCGATAATTATGCCAAGAAACCTACTTCAAGTAAAACACCTATCGACAGAGTCTTATTCCCATTAGAACTCTTCTTGATAAAGTCCTATTCCCTTAAGAACTTTCCCAACAGAGTCCTATTTCCATTAGGACTCCTCTTGATAGAGTCTTATTCCTGTTAGAACTCTCCTGTCAGAGTCTTAGCTTCCATTAGGATTCCTCTTGACAGAGTCCTTATTCCAGTTAGGACTTTCTTGTCAGAGTGCCAGTTCCATTAGGACTCTTCCTTACAGAGTCCTATTCCTGTTAAGAATCTCTAGTCAGAGTCCCTAGTTCTATTAGGACTTCTCCTAATAGAGTCATATTCTTGTTAAGACTCTCCTATTAGAGTTTTAGTTCCATTAGGACTCCTCCTAACAAAGTCATATTCCCATTGGGACTCTTATATCAGAGTCCCTTATCTAGTAAGACTCTTCTTGTAGAAATCCCACCTTAGTTAGGACTCTTTTGCCCATTGGGGGTGTTTCGGTAATTTTGGTACTTTTTTGCCCACTAAGGGTATTTTGATAATTTTAGCATAATCCTACCTTCAGTAGGATTCCTACTCACTTTAGGGACATTTTCGTAATTTTCATATCATTTTACCCACTATGGGGGTGTTTTGGTAATTTCAGCCATTTGGTGATGAATTAGGGGTAATTTGCTCTTTTCAATTGTTTTATGACAATCTAGAGATTCTTCACCAAATTGGGAGTAATTTGGTAATCTTAAGTGATAGTAGTCTATTTAGGTATAATTAGGACTTTTCACTTTTAGAGTTTCCATAGATCTAGTTGTTTGGTATTTCTTTAAAAGAAGATACATTGAACTTTGACATTTTCATTTTGAAGTTTATTTTTCAATTAAATTTATTTCTCTTTTATCTCATTGGCTCTTGCATGTAGACACCAATTTTCTTGATTTTTGCATTGCCATAATTATTTATTTATTCATTTATGTAAGATAATCGTTCATTAGGATAATTATTTAATTTTTTATTTATTTGATCAGATGATTATCACTTAAGACATGATCATAACCCTCCATTTTAGGGTTTCATCTTAGACCCTTGGATCGAATCTCCATATTTTGCCTATAAATAGAGCCCCCTAGCCATTAGTTTTAAACACATAATTTTCATAGCCTTACGCTATTAGTATAATTCTAGAGTTCTCTCTACAAGAGCTCTTCCTCTCTCAAGGTCGAAGCCTTGCCAAAGTGACAACCTCCCTTCAAGAAGCAAGCCAAAGAAACGCTTTCCAAACCGAAGAATAAGCCGAAGATCTGCCCGATTGAAGTTTCCAAATCAGACTTTCCTAGCCGAAGTGACTTCCACGACTAAATAAGGTACGCTTCTCAAACCCTTAATAGTTTTCTTTAAATCCAGTTGATCTCGCATCTTTTATCACTCTTGATGAAAGAGGGTAAATCGGAAAAACTACGTGACTCTATTTTCATTTTCTAAATAGATACGTAGGAAGCCTTCGTGCCCGACTTAGATCCTTTTTCTATCTTTTCCGTTTTATTTTATTTCTTCATGCAAGATTATTTAGTATTTATCTTTTCTAGACTCACATCTCTCTCTTTTGTTTTCTCATGAAAAAATAGCCTTGCAAGTGAATATTTGAGGCCGATCCATTCGGATCGGGCGGGGTGGGTGCCTAACACCTTATTACTCTGTAGCTTAGCCCCCGAGCCTATTTCTTTGGTTTTCGCTTTATTTTAGTGCTTTATCTTTTTTTTTTTTTTTTAATCCATGTCAAGGATCCTTTAGTATGTATTTAGGATTCAAAGTGATGTAATTTTTATTTCATATCTTTCGATTTTTCCTTTATATGTATTTCAAAGTTGTAATAGGTTTGCTTGTTTCTTGCCCAAAAATAAGCTGGTGACTCCTCACTTTCTCTATCTCCCATAAGAGATGTTCCTTCCCACCTTTAGGGAGGGAGACAAGCGGGATCCCTTTAAATCTAGAAAAGGATTACATTCTTCTTTTTTTTCCGGTGCTAGCGCCCATAGTGGCAACTCCATTAGGGACTAAAAAGGGCTAGACCCAGTGAAGTATTCACTTCAAGGCTACTTTGGTTTACTTGTTTTACATTCGTTTATTTTATTCTATATGATGAATGAATGGATGGATGGATGTATAGATGTTTGAATGTATGGATGAATGAATAAAAAAAGACTAAAATTTGAATTCCTTACACACACATCACTCCATACATTGCATTTGCACTACATATCCTCTAAACCTCAAACAGTTAGTAGCACTCACCCCGTATGCTCACTAAGCTTGACGGGTGTCACCAGTGAAAGCCCTCCACTCCTTGATCAAATACTGCTTAACCGGGGACATTACATTCTAATGGCATTGGGATGGTATGCAAAAAAGCGATGCGGTACCATTTGACTATAGTCATTACAATTTAATGGCTGTGGGAGATATATTGTATGTCCTGTCGAAAAGGGAGCCTTGAAACCTTTACCTGATCCAAGTGTCATACATGTTATCTACCCTAGATTCATGATTTAGGACAATAAACCTAGTTTTGGTAAGACACTCATAGACTTTTTGTGTAGTTTGGCGCAGTCAAAAATAGGGCCAGAAAGTTAAAAAAAAAAAAAAAAACCCTCTTCTCTATGAACCAATCGGCATAGGGGTTGACTTTCGATCGGCACTCGTTGTGTGTCGATTGGCACACAAAGAGGGCATTTTCCTATTTTGCTAAAATTTCGAAAGTTTAAATTTTTTCAAAAAGTTTTGACTTTTTTTGCTAATGGGCCAACAAAATGACTTTCAAAAGGAACTTTTTGGGCTTATTCTCATCACTTAATCCTTTTAAATCAATCAAGTTCTAATCATGTTCTGTCGTAGTAAAGGTCCGAATCAATTTCAAATATTTTCCCGATATTTTGGGAATCTTTCTCTCAAAGTCTAGAAGTCATTCCATTAGCAGTTCAAGTCTCCCTACTATGTTAGAATTTAAGATCTAGGTATGACTCCCGAGATTGAAAATTCAGATTCTTTAGTCAACTTAGGAATCAAGTCGGGCTCCAATTGTGGGCATACTCTCAATTCTTCCTATCATCCCAACCATTCAAGATAGGTTTCAATTCATTTTCAAGAGTCACCTCTCTTTAGGATCTTCATTTCGTCAATCAAGATTCATCTTGACCACTCCATTTAGGTCTACTCCATTCCAATTCCATTGGGATTCCATCTTCCCAACCTTTAGGAATTCTTTCCTCATTCATTCCATCATCTTAGGACTTAGGGGCTACCTAGGCATTATTTCCCTTTCCTTTTTCAAAAAAAAAAAAAAAAATCAAAAAATCCAAATTTCAAAATTCATAATCATTTATGCTTTATTTTCTAAGAAATGATCTTCTTTTCTATTTATATTAAAGCTCATCTTGCTCAAAGTTTTCAAATAAAAAAAAAAAAAAATCTTTGGACTATTGGTTGGGATTCAAACTCCTCTACACTCATTTGGTGATAAAAAAAATCATTGAGGTTTCCTACCCCATTGTAGCTCTTATTCCCTCAGTAGAGCCCGAGAACCATGGCATCAAAATCAAGTCAAGTCACTGTACTTTGTCATTGTGGATCAGGATCAATTACTATAGATTTTGGCCAAAATAAAAAAATACATGTCCAATTATAAACATGAAACACTGAGGCTCTCACTAAGGCAACTCTCTATTGGCTCTTAGACTTGGAAGAGCTAATATCTAAAGACTGGGAACAACTCTATAATGCCTTTATCAAGCAATACAAGTACAACAATAAGTTGGACATCACACTTCAGGTATCTTGAGACCACTAAGCAAGAACCCAAGGAGACTCTTTCAACTTTCATCACACGATGGAGGGCCAAAGTAGCCCAAATGGTCAACAGGCCGAGTGAAGCCGAACAAGTACAAATGGTGAAGAAGAACTTGCTTCCCATCTATCGTGAATCATTGTTTACCTACTACTTTGAGACTTTCAAAGCACTTATAGGGGTTGGAATCCAAATCAAGGATGCAATCAATGATGGAACATTGAGGAAGCCCACACAAAACATCAAGCCCAATAACTCAGAGATTGCAGTCAATGCTTTATCTCCACAGAAGCCTTTCTCTTGGTCTGTTAGTTCAATTGCCTCACCGCTAGCCAAATTCATCTCAAAGGCGTCCATCAAGGTCATTCTTAAAACTCCCTACATCATTTAATGAAGTTTTTCAAAAGCTTTGCGAAGAAGGGCATTTCTAACATTTGGATCTTCGGCCCACTCCAAACCCAATACCCAAGAGCCATGATATGAACAAGTATTGTGCTTACCATAAATGTGCGGCCACTCCATTGATCATTGCACCATGTTGAGCCATGATATCCAAGATTTGATTAATGAACAAGCCATTGGACCTCATTCTTCAAGGATCAACGAAGATTACCCCACAATCAAGAGTGGGGAGCTTTCCAAGCCAAATATCATTCTTTTATTCTTCATGGATAATTTATATTTATCTTTTCTCATGTTTCAATAAAGATTCTCTTAATAAACTTTCAACAAAATGTTTGCATGGATTTATCTTGATTCTTTAAGAAAATGAATGTCATCAAATTCACAATAAGATTGAATGTGTTGAATTTGAGCATCATCAAACTTTATCAATCATTTTGATTTTTTCATTGTTCACTAATTCATCCATTTGTCTCAAAGGCATCTTGTCTGATTCACTCACCATCCAAAGAAGATAATGACCATGACCCTAAACAGACATCGACATCTTGAGTTTCAACAATGTGATTGTTCCCTAAAAGCAAGCAATTCCAAGGATAAGAGGCCATCACTTGAAAAATCGAATCTATCCTATCACCCATATCAAAGATATCCATTTGCAAACCCTTTGAGTCTCATTGATCAGCCTTTCTTTCTTAAACCCATCTACCAAACCTTGGGGGGAAAGATTACTATGTGTGCGATCTCATAATGCCATCATAGAAGAATTAAAGAGCAAAGAGAAGAAACATCTTTGTCCCATGTGAAAGAAAACATTTCTAAGCAAGGAAATGAGAAACAATCATTAGAGAAGAATCAAAAGGCAAAGAGAAGAAACATCTTTGCCTCATAAAGAAAAATATTTCCAAGCAAGGAACTGACAAAAAAACTATCGAGGAAGAGTCAAAAAGAAAAGGAAAGAAAATACTTGCCTTATCAAAAGAAGCATTTTCCAAGTATGGAAGCAAGAAATCAGTTAATCAAGCTTTGAATGGCCTCAAAGAGCTTTAAGCAAGCACTGAAGAAAGTTAGACCTGATTCTCCAAAAAAAAAGATACTGTAGGTAGCCTAGGAAGTCACTTTTGGCTTGGTCATGAATGTCATGTTAAGAATAGACATACACATGAAGGTCATGTTAAGAAAGGACATGCACATCAAGGTCATGCATGTCAAAGCTATTCACATCAATGAGATGCACATAAGGGGTTTGGTATCATAAACACTGAGATTTTGGGCCTTATATACCTTTCATTTGGTAAATCCTTACTCTAGTCTAAGTTTCGTCCCTAATACTAAAACCACCTTGAGGTCTTGCTTACTCAAGGGAATTATCACATTTCAACTAAGAGATCTTTCAAAAGGTCTTACAAATAGATGGATCATATAACCAATGGTTTCAGACAAGGGGCTTCTTCCTTACTAGTTTGCACCACATTGCTTCTTCATTCTTCACCCATTTTTTGAAGGAACTTATTAAGGGACTCTTTATCTACCTATTTGCACCAAATTGGTTTCTCACTTTCTGAAGTAACTCGTTCTTACTTCACAAAGGGACTCATTTATGCCTTGTTCATTCTAAGAGTAACCCATACTCTTAATCATACAATTTTTCCTAATTAAGGGGCTCCTTCATGATAATATAATGACTTTTTTTTTTTCCATATAAAGGATTTTATTTCACCTTTGTCATGCTTTAACAATTTTTCCCACATCATGGGTAAAGTTTCCATCACTTTGGTTCACTCAAAATTTATTTCATTCAATTATTTCATCCCAATATGCTCAGTTAAACACACAATCTTTTGTGAAAATCAATGATTCTCATTTTCTCAAATGATCAGACTAAATCAAGCTCAAAACAAATATTCGGAAGTTTTCAAAGGAAACTCCTAAATCATTTGAGAGGGAAAAAATACTTAATCCATGAACTTGAAGACAAATATTTAGCTGATCAAGTCTCCTAAGCCTTCATAGCCTCAATTCACAGTTCGAGCAAATTTTCCCAAATCATTTTCAAAGATGGATATTCTTATCAGTTGAAACTAAACAATTGTTCTTTTGGCCTAAATAGCCTAAACTTGATTGCTAGTGATCTAGGGGCTAGTAGCAGTCCATTCAATAAAAACATTTCTTTACTCCTATCTAAGTTGAGTACATCCCCTTTACTCCTATCTGAGTTGAGTACAGTCTCTTTACTCCTCTCTAAGTTGAGTAAATTTTATATTCCTTTGGCTGAGGTAAGAGTTTTTAATCAAGATGATTTTTTCATACCTTTCCACACTCCTATCCAAGTTGAGTTCTGCCTCCCTCTATCTAGGTTAAGTCTGATTCTTGCATATCTTGTCTGCTCCCCAATCTAAGGCAAGCGTTTTCATCAACTCTTATCATTAGTTGAGTGTAACTCCTTTCAAAGTTGAGTACACTTCTTGTTCTCCTTATCCTAAAAAAGATTCCATGGAGTCACACTAAATCTCATTATTCTAGTGGAGTTAACCTAAGTCATCTTAGGACGTAATTTCACAAACCTATTATGATAGAATTCCCTTTTAGGTAAGTTATTTGACGACAGTATTTTATCAACCTATTAGGATGAAATTCCCTTTTAGGTAAGTCATATGAGGACGCATTTTATCAACCTATTAGGATGGAGTTCCCTTTTAGGTAAGTCGTTTGAGTACGCATTTTATCAACCTTGTTAGGATGGAGTTCCCTTCTAGGTAAGTCGTTTGAGGACGCATTTCATCAACTTATTAGGATGGAGTTCCCTTCTAGGTAAAATGTCTGATGACGTAATCTGTCACGCCCTAGATTTCCACAAACCCAGAGAGTGAATTAACAGAAATTAAAAGGAATTTATAAGTGATAATTAATTAACCTTGGTTGAATCTCCCTTGCTATTCCCCAAGTTTTCCCCCAAAATGTTTAATGAAGACTCGTCATTTAACTTAACTCAAAATGGTCCCCTAATGTTGTTCAAGTCCCTCTCCCAATTAATGTTCAAATTTGTTTAAGTCATATTCAAAAAGTGGCTCTTAAAACAGCCTTAATTCATCCCCAAAAATTGTCCTAAATGATGTCTCAGATGGCCCCTGTCACGCCCTGAATTCCCTGCGAACCCGAGGCGCGAATAACGAAACCAAAAGAAAATAAAATAAAGGACAATCTAATGGATTCAACTCAAACTTACATTCATTTCCTTCAATGTACATCCTAGGTAAAGCACAATCAATAAAAACATTCAACATGTCATTCGGGTTTAAACCCTACATCAGAAGGTATGCCCTCACGGGCCAAATATCCTTCTTAGTTCCCTCCTTCACTAAAGCATCTTTGAATCTCGCATAGCGGGAGCATCATCTGAAATGTTTGTCCCACGAATGGGTCAGCTCAACTACTGGTACAATATAATGCTAATGCAAGAAACAAAATTAAGGGCATGGCATGTGCAAGTGTACAATTATTTCTACATGTCATTCAATATCATCCATACAACGTACTAGCAATAATCTACATGTCATCCAACTTATTAATGTAATTTAAGGCGTGGCATGTGCAAGTGTACATTTATCTCTACATGCATTCCTAAATCATCCATGCAATGTGATGACAATAATCCACATGCCTTCTAAATCATCATACCATGTAATAGCAATAATCCACATGATATCCAAGTTATCCATGCAATGTAGTGACAAATGAAATACCCACACAACTCTATGCCACAACCATGCCAACTGTACGCCACAACCATGTAAACTCTATGCCATGTCCATGTCTCATTTTTGGAACACATCCGATGGAAGCTGAGTACCATGCAATGTCTCGTTTTTGGAACACACCCAATGGAAACTAGGTAACCATGTCTCGTTTTCGGAACACATCCGATGCGAGCTAAGTACCATATCTTGTTTTCGGAACACATCTAATGGAAGCTGAGTACCATGTTTAACACCACGTGCTCAACCTACACTATGCTTTCAATGCATCACACTATGCCAATATGCCTTGATTCCACCATGTAATAACACAATCTCAGATAAGCAATTTACTAACACATGGAGCATGCTTTTAAATAATGTATTCCACTTGAGGCAATCACAACATCCGAGTAACAAAACCTCTTCCACATGAATAAATGCAATACATGATCAACGAAAATACATACTCAAGTCATGTGTTCACAATCTTAACAACTCCCCAAAAATATAAATCATGTACAACCCAACATATAGAATAAATCACATCTCCATGGAGCAGCAAGAAGCACACAAGTAACATAAACAATCATCTCAAGGTTTCTTTTAAAAGCAACATTCCTATTGTGATTTTCTAACATTAAACAAATAAATATATGATTCATTCAATCAACATGCAAATCATTCTTAAACTCAATTCTATTTCTTACTTAGCACAATATATCATACCTGATGGGTTGGTCTCAACCCTAAGAAGTCGTACTCGTAGCGTAGCGGAACTAACAGTAAGAATGCAGAAGGTCAGACCACATTCTCCTTGCCTTTCTGTGTCCCTAAAATCATAAAATGTTACTCAGTCTATTGCCACTTGAATTATGCTATTCATCAAATTTTATGTCTTTATTTCATTGGTTTCTAATTTGCCAAAATAAATTCTACCATTGGGTCCGGAACATCTAAGAAAATAGGTTTAGGCTTTCGTGGAATTCAATTTGGACATCCGGGCTAAAAAGGGCAAAACAGTCATTTTACACTTTCACGGATTCTTACATCTCGAGACCTCTCCTCATAAATCAGACTCCATGGTTGAGTCCGGAATGTTTGAATTAATAAAGTTTCACTATTCTTTAATTTTAATCGGGGTTCGTTTGACTGTGTTTTGACTTAGGGGCATTTTGGTAATTTTTAAGGGTTCTACGGGATCTTTTATTTTTTGGAACATCGTCTTGTGTCACGGACCTCACAGTTGGTCTTAGGAGGTCTGAGATAGTCAGAATACATATATGGCTTGTCCCATTTGGACCCCGAGCCATTTCGGGTTATTTAACTTAATTAAATAAATTTAATTAACCTAAATTATTAAGTTATAATATATATACATATTATCTACATGAAGAGAATGGGCGCATACTGGTGGCACCTTGGCCAGGTGTCACCTCCCCTTCCTTCCCTGTCTATGGTTCGAATCTTCCCCACCCCCTTTTTCTTTTCTTTCTTTCTCCCTTTCATTTAAACGATTGGGCCCAAACCATTGCCCAGGCCCAAAACCCTTTTTAAAACTAACAGGCCCCAAATCTTTTTTAAATTAAACCAAGCCCAACCACCACAGGCCTAACTCAGCCCAATCACCAACCCAAGCACCCCCCTTTCGACTCTCCGATCATCTTCCCCGGTCTGGATTCTAGCCAGTCGCCGGAACCGTTACCAGTCCTCCCATTTTTCTTGGGTTTTGACGTCAGCTTTTAGCCATTTTTGCATCAAACTGATCCTAGGACTCTAAGGAATGTTTTAAGACTAGTTTTGGCCTCAAAATCTACTGTTTTTCAGACGCCTATTTACGTTTTTTCGGCCATGCATACATTTTTTCGGTGAGCTAAATTTTCCTCATTTCCTGCTTATTTCTCTACGATTTTTCTTAAAATTTTCCTATTTCATTTTCTGCATGCAATTAGGCAGTTCCAAATCAATTATTTTAAATTTTTCACATGAAATGATGGGTTTCCCAACTTTTTCGTCCGACTTGCAACTGGATCTTGTTCCCTCATTTCTCAACTATTCTACTCGATTCTTTTTCCTAATTACTCCATATTTCATGCTGTTTTTGGTCCTATGTTCAAAATAAATTAAATCATGCTCAAAGTTTCTGAAACAGAAAAGTGGCTTACCTCCAAATTTCGGATTCCTTTGATGTTGAGCTTCTCCTCCTCACGTCTCCACTCCAGATCTGTTTCTCTCTCTCTTTCTCTCTCTCTCTCTTCTCTTTCTTTCTGATTTTCTTTTCCAACCCAACCAACACACACTCATATACACTGCCCTCTCTCTCTCTATATATATCTCTCTCTACCCTCTACCGTTTGGTCTACACCCCTCATTGAATATGTCCACTGACACACACAATCAGCTACCCCCTTTCCTGATTTCTTTCCCCCCTTTTTCTCCTTTCACAAAATGCATTTAATGCATTCCTTGTAAGTTGGTTTTATATATATTTATATTTCACATCACACACACCACACACATGCTTGCACACACACACACACACACTCTCACGGCTGTACACCAGCCATATATTTATACATGTATATAAGTATAATATTTAAATGTTTTATACATATATATATATATATACACACATTATATACATACATGCACACTTACTGTTCACACACATCTCATATACATATATTTGTCTATCTACATATATATTTAAATACATTAAATATAAACATAAATACATATGCACATAACATACATGTAATATATATATATATATATATACATGTTCCACCATATACACCTACACATACATAATACATATATTATACATGTATATATTTTCATACACGTATGTATATATTAAACTTCGGGCACGTACACATACACTCATATTTCACGGCCTATACTTATACACGTAACGTATGCAGGCACGAAAATGCGTGCGCACATGTATTACGAGACATGGTCCTGGTTGCTCGGGTGTCGCTCGTACTGACTACTCAAAACAAATCGTTCATACCTCAAATCGTTCAATCTATAAAAGATCCCAACGTAGAGCCCTAACAGCATGGGTTACTTGGGTACTACACAACTTAGCCGGTCTACCTTGGTTTACGTGCCATGTCCTGGTTCAGGGTACTATAGTCCTCTTAGCAAAATGAAAAATTCATCCTCAATTTTTCATGTCTCTACAGCCCCAAAAATGGCCTAAGGCATGGTCAAAAAGAAAGTTAAACATCCACACGAGATTGACCCTAATGAAAGGACAAACATGACCTTGAATCGTGGCTAAGATGTGTCCCAAAAACTGCCCAACTTGGCCTTATGTAGTAACTTAAAATGGCCTAAAATAAACTCAAAAATTAGGGTCAAACATGTGATCTAATGGCCTTAAAATGGCCTTGGAATCTAGGTCATAACATGGCCAAAATAATGGCTGCACAGCAAGCAAGCAACAGTGCGCGTAGCAGGGCAAGGCAGGGCGCGCAACATGCGAGCGCGCGCAGGCCCACTGCTGGGGCTGTGGGCTGCTGTTTGATTTTCTGGTTTTTCTGCAAAAACACTGTAGCGGCTGCAAGCTAAAATCTGATTTTTTTCAGGTTTACTATTCATGGCTGCAAACTAGTTTTTCCCATTTCTAATTTTTTTTTCAAGTTTTTCAAGCCATTTTTAGCCCACTTTTCCCTAGTTTCTAAGCCCCCATTTTAAGCACTTTTCTCTCCCATTTCAATGGTGTTTTTCATACTTATCCAATGTTTTAAATTTTTCAGCAATTTGGACATAACTTCCTTTGTTTTTCTAAGTGTTTTTCTCACCTAATTTTCACAGCATCCATATGTGTAAATGAATAAACAACCCACCCTCACTCGGTGGCCACAAGTTCATCAAATTCAAACATACATCCTCTATTTTCAACATATCCATTTAGTACACATTAAATCAAAAACATTAAACATTCATTTGGGTCTTAATCTATACATTTTAAAATGGCTCAAGGCCTATTGTTCACAAATTATCCCAAGTCTAAATACAATAAATTGGGCTTATGGCCCATACATTCAAAAAATTGCCCCAAGGGTTAAATCTTCAACATAATCCATTTCTTCACATCCTTCAATACTTAAACAAGTCTCAAGTGCCCGGAGCCTAATATGAAAAATGATATCCCACGAATGGGTCAGCTCGACAGCTGGCATAACATAATACTAAGACTAGAAACAAGTTTAAGGGTGTGGCATGTGCAAGTGTACATTTTAAAAGCTATAATCCCATAATCCCCCAATGCCATATAATGTCAATATGCATGACACACACATGCAACTCTATGCCACCCATGTCTCACTTTACGGTCCGCCCTCCGTCAGCCCGTGAGTACTGTCATTGGCCTAGATTTTGAGTTTTTCATCACAGGATCTACACGCTCATAATGCATAATACCACGTGCTCAACCCACACCATGTTTTCAAGGAATCACATTATGCCAAAATGCCATGATCTCATCATGCACCCCAATGTGACAATTTATCAAACACATAGTGCCCCTTTTTAAGTTATGCATTTTATCCCACGTAATTCATAACTTTGAAACTCCAAAACATCTTTCATATACACATGCCATAACTATACATATCAACACATATTCAAACCACAATTTCACGATTCTACTAATTCACAAAGAACATAAAATTTTCATAAAGTACCAAGGCACAAATCCATCACATGGCCCAAACCACAAGGTGTGTCAACATGCATATAGGCCAACAATGTAACAATACAATCCTATTAATAGGACACACCTTAATCATGACAACTATTCATCAAATAACCCAAAGAACACATATATCCCTAAACTACCAACTCTAGGCTTTTCAAAGGAACTACCTCCTAGGTGGTTTCCTAACCTTAAGTAAACTCCCTAAACATTCAACCAACATGTAGAAATACAAGAAAGCTTAAACTTATTACTAGCTTAGTACTATATCGTACCTAGATCAGTTTTTCTCAAATTGCAGGAGCTGTGTTCGTCGTATGTCAAACTGTTCTATGACAATATAGGTCTCGATGAGAGGAACAACTTCTCAGAAGGAACCTCGGCAAAAATCCAACTCGAAGAATGTGTTTCGGGAGCTTGAAGCTTGAAGAACTAGGACTTTTTCTCACTTTCTCTCTATGGATGCCCACTGCTCTGATTTCAGGATTAATTCTGTTCTAAAATTTTTCTAAGGGTTGTATTTATAGTGGAGGGGCAAAGGGGCAAGGGATAAATGACCATTTTGCCCTTAATGAGCTCGGGGGCCCCGTTACTCTACAACCCGTCTCGAAACACCTCAATTTGACATTTTGTTTTAACCAATGTTCATAAAATTATTTTAAATGAAAATTTTCAAAAAAATAAATTTTCGCCCGCTGCCGGGTTTGGCCATTTCCACCCGGGTGACCCGGGACGCCCTTTTGGTCCTATTTTTGAAACTGTCTCCAAATAGGCTCAAACTTCTACAAGAGGTGTATTTTAATATTCTAAGAATGTTTCTCTTCTATGGCACATTCAAAATATGCCTCTAAACATGACTTATAGCTAAAAGTGCATGTGTAGCGCCCTATCGTCAAACGGTGTATGAATAGTGCCCTATCAGCAAAAATGAAAAATTTACCCTCATTTTTCAGGTCTCTACATAATCCATCTAGGAAAAAAAAATCATTTGAGGACGTAATCCATCTAGGCAAAAATCGTCTCAGGATGTAATCTATCTAGGTAAAATGTCTGAGGACATAATCCATCTACGTAAAACATCTGAGGATGTAATCCATCTAAGTAAGAAAAATGTCTGAGGACGTAATCCATCTCGACAAATCATCTGAGGGCGTAATCGACCTCGGACGAATTGTCTGAGGACGTAATCCATCTCAGCAAACCGTCCACGAAAGACATAATCCATCTTGGTAAATTGTCTAAGGACGTAATCCATTTGGATAATATGTTCATTAAGGACATAATCTTATGAAAATTCTATTAAGATAGCATTCATTTTAGAAGAATCCTATTAAGATAGCATGCTTTTCAGGTAAGTCGTCCATCTCATCACATCTTATCAACCTATTAGGATGCAGTTCCATTTTAGGTAAGCCATATGAGGATGCATTTTATCATCATGTTAGGATAGGCATTCCTTTCAGATAAGTCATCCGATGATGCATTTTATGAACCTATTAGGATGGAGTTCCCTTTTAGATAAGTCGTTTGAGGACGCAAATTCATTATCTTGTTAGGATAACATTCCTTTCAAGTAAGCCGTCTATAGCATATTCTCTCTTATCAACCTACGAGGACGGGATTCCATTTTAGGTAAAACGTTCGAGGACGTAAGACCATCTTATAAGAGCATAACCTCATGAAAGACTTCTTAGGATTGTAATTCTTACCAATCAAGGCTCTGAGAAGTCATTTTCGAGGGCGTAACCTCACTCACAACAATCCTATCGAGACAAGTCTCTTTAGAGAAATCTGGTAAGACAACATTCATTTCCACTAGTTATGAACAACGAATGGTCTGATTTGCCCGAGGGCGATATGTAGGAATCTCATATAGGAATGAGTCCCACCACGCCAAACAAAAAAATAACAATCTAGGTTAAAATGGCTATCTCTTTTTTTCTTCCATTGACGTTCACTTGCTTCCAAGTTCTATCAACAAGGGGCTTTCTATAGACATCTCATTTTGTGACCCTTGACTTAAGTAATAGCAATTCGGCAATTATGCTAAAAAACCTACTTCAAGTAGGACTCATCCCGACATAGTCTTATTCCTACTAGGACACCTCTTGATAGAGTCTTATTCCCGTTAAGAGTCTCCTAATGAATTATTATTTCCATTAGGGCTATGACTCTTTTGTTAGAGTCCCAATTCCATTAGAACTCCTCATGACAAAGCCCTATTGCCATTAAGACTCCTCTCGACAGAGTCCTATTCCCATTAGGACTCTCTTGTCAGAGTTCCGATTCCATTAGGACTCCTCTTGATAGATTCCTATTCCCATTAGGACTCTCTTGTCAAAGTCCTAGTTCCCTTAGGACTCCTCTTGACAGAGTCCTAATCCTGTTAGGATTCTTCTGTCAGAGTCCCAGTTCTATTAGGACTCCTTCTGATAGAGTCCTAATCTAGTTAGGACTCTCTTGTTAGAGTCCTAGTTCCATTAGGACTACTCTTAATAGAGTATTATTCCTGTCAGGACTCTTCCTATCAGAGTTTTAGTTCTATTAGAACTCTTCCTAACAAAGTTCTATTCCCGTTTGGATTCTCCTATTGGAGTCTCAGTTCCATTACGACTCCTCCTGACAGAGTCCTATTCCAGTTAGGACTCTCTTAATAGAGTCCCACATCTAGTAGGACTCTTCTTGTCAGAATCCTACCTTGGTTAGGACTCTTTTTCCCATCGGGGGCGTTTCAGTAATTTCAGTACCTTTTTTTCCCACTAAGGGCATTTTAGCATAATCGTATCCTCAATAGGACTTCTTAGTCACTTAAGGGGCATTTTTGTAATTTTTATATCATTTTACCCACATAAGAGTATTTTGGTAATTTTAGCTATTTGGTGACGAATTAGAGGTATTTTTATAATTTCACATGTCTTGTGGCAATCTAGAGATTCTTCATCGAATTGGGGAGTAATTTGGTAATCTTGAGTGATAGTAGTCTATTTAGGCGTAATTAGGACTTTTCACTTTTAGAGTTTTCATAGATCTGGTTGCTTGTTATTTTCTTGAAAAGAGATACATTGAACTAGGACGTTTTCATTTTAGAGTTTATTTTTTAATTAAATTCTATTTCTCTTTTATCTCATTGGCTCATGCATGTAGACACCAATTCTATTGGTTCTTCCATTGTCATAATTATTTATTAATTTATTTAGTTAAGATAATCGTTTCTTAGGATAATTATTTAATTAGATGATTATTACTCAAGACATAATCCTAGCCCTCCATTTTAAGGTTTCATCGTAAACCCTTGGAACGAATCTCCATATTTTTCCTATAAAAGAGCCCCCTAGGCCATCAGTTTTAAACACGCAATTTCCATAACCTTATACTGTTAGTATAATTCTAGAGTTCTCTCTACAAGAACTCTCTATTTCTCAAGGCCGAAGCCCTATTGAAGTGTCAACCTCCCTTCAAGAAACAAACCGAAGCAATGCTTTCCAAACCGAAGAGCAAGTTGGAGATTTGGCTGACTAAAGCTTTCAAATCAGACTTTTCTAGCCGTAGTGCTGCCTGACTACCATGACTGAATAAGGTACGTTTCTCAAACCCTTCACAATTTTCTTTAGATTCAGTTGATCTCGCCTCTTTTGTCACTCTTGATAAAAGATGGTAAATCGAAGAACTACGTGACTCTGATTTCATTTTCCAACTGGATAAGTAGGAAACCTTCGAGCCCAACTTAGATCTTCTTTTTGTCTGTTCCATTTTATTTTATTTCTTCATGCAAGATTATTCATTATTTATCTTTTCTAGACTTACATCTCTCTCTTCTATTTTCTCATGACAAAATAGTATTGCAAATGAGTATTTGAGGTTGATCCATTCGGATCAGGCAGGGTGGGTGCCTAATACCTTTCCACTCCGTACCTTAATCCCCGAGCCTATTTCTTTAGTTTTTGCATTATTTCAATGCTTTATTTCTTTTGATCCATGTCAAGGGATCTTTTAGTATGTATTTAAGATTCAAAGTGATGTAAATTTTATTTCATATCTTTCAATTTTTCCTTTATATGTATCTTCAAAGTTATAACAGGGTTTGCTTGTTTCTTGCCCAAAAACAATCTGGCGACCCTTCATTTTTTCTATCTCCCATAAAAGGCGTTCCTTCCCACCTTTAGGGAAAGGAGATAGCTGGGATCCCTTTAAATCCATAAAAGGGATTACATTCTCATTTTTTCGGAACTGGCGCCCAGAGGTTGTATCCAATAAGTATTGGGACTGTGTGATAATCACACCTTGTTGATTATGTTATTGATAATTGACCACGTTAGTTGTGTATCCAATCTGTTTAGTATATATTGTCATTGGATATATCTATATTTTGTTCTTGTGACTTTAAATAGGAAATTGAGGTGCTTCATGGGCTTACATGAAAATACTCATGTTCGACCTTGTGTATACTAATCACCTGGTTATCATTGTTATACCATGTGGAGTGGTGCCATGTTTTATTGGTTATATTGTTTACGCCTGTGATTAGTAGATGTTGTTATTGTGTGCTTGTGATGCATACTGAACATCAGGGTGTGTCATCTTCAGAATTAGTTTTTGCACGTTGCTTACTTGTGTGTTTTGGAAAATCTTACTGAGCATTATGGCTCACCCCTTTTGTTCATGGGAATGGAAAGTATTAACTTGATAGACAACAACTGTTGAAGCATTGCGGGATGGACTGGGGAGATTGTAACATTTAGTTTCCATTTATGTATTTACTCATTGTATTTATTAAGGGTACCTGTACCCTTCAAACCTTGTTGTATATGTTATGTATATAAGGATTGTTAGAGTCAACTCTGGACATTACCATGTTTTACACAATTGATGAATGGTTGGTACAATACCTTTGATAGTAATCAATTTCATTTAATTCCGTTACGGAACTTGAACAAGTCTAATTAGGGAATCGAACCGAAACCAATTAAATGAATTATTTCAAAAAAATAATGGAGCGTGTATTTCATACACTTAACTAGGATGGTTAGTCCTATTATCTTTCTTTCGGGGTCCCAATGACCCCTTAATCCAGCCCTTGCGGGTCAAGGGCGTGACAGGGATACTACTTCCTTTAATAAATAAAAAAAATTATGAAAAGACAACGGAAAATATATGATTGTTATTAGTTACCACAAAAAGTAGGGAAAAAAAGAAGAAGATATGAAATAAGTAACGGAGAATTTTTAATTTAGTACTGTTGGAATAGTTGAAATTCTAATTTTATTTAAACAAGATAAAACAAGAGAAAAAAGACGGAACCACAAAAAAAGGAAGAATAAAAGGAAAATATGAAATAAGTAACAGAGAAGTTCTTAATTTAATACCTTTGAAATATTTTAAATTGTGATTTTATTAAAACAAGATAAAGCATGAGAAGATTTGTTTTCCATCTTTTTATTCCTTCCCTTTTTGGTTTTTTAAATGTATCGCCTTCTTATTTTAAATATTTTAAATTGTGATTTTATTTGAACAAGATAAAGAATTCATTTGTGATGCGTTTCAACTGCCAACCACTCTACTGTATCGTCCCTTTTTATTTACCATTTACTCTTCACTTTTTATTGACCATTTACTCTTTGATTCTAAATTGAGAGCATCCTTTACTCTATTATTAAGTCTATTTGAGGTTTGTTTAGATGAGTAGTAAAAAAGTACGATTTAAAAAAAAAAATCAACAGTTTAATTAAAATGTCTTTTTTGAATTTATTATAGTCTTGAAAAATATAGTTCATAAACTAAAATAAACATCTAATTTATAAATAAATAAAAAAACCTATTTTGAACTTGAAAAAACTCATTTTAAAATCTATTAAGCTGAACTAAATACACACTTCTGTGTGCATTATGAATCATTTTTATCCAAATTTTCTAATTAAAAAATAAAAGGAACAATAAAAATACATTAGTGAGATATTTGACGAAATTTAATTATCCTAGAAATTTGTTAGTTCTAATGTGATTAATGATAGATGGATTGGAAACTAACCATCTTGTTTTTTTAAATAAACAATAAGATTTTATTATAAAGTATAAATTTGAGAATGCTCTAAGGGCTACAAGTGAACAAAAAGAAAGCATATAGAGTTCTCCTCAAAAGACGTCCAAGAATCAAGAAGTTAAGCGACCTTTGAACTCCAAGAATCCAAGAATCCAGAAGTTAAGGGACCTTGAATTCCAAGAATCAAGAACTTAAAGGAAAGTTCTCTAACATTGTGGAAATAATATAAAAAGAGAAAATTCTCACCTAGAACATTTCCGATCACCACCAACTTGGAATCCAAGTTTAACTTGGAGATGAAGAGGCCAAATTTGATTGCAGCGACTTCAAAATGAAAGAAGAAGCATCTTTTAAACTGAATTGGAAAAATGGTAATCTCTTAAAAGAATTTTAACATTGAGCCTAATTATTCCAACTTTCATGACGGTCACCCTGTAACCATTAAACTACGTTTATGATGAAATTTTATTTTTTGTTACCTAATTTTCTTTATCCAAAGTTTTTTCTGAAATCACATAGAAATGCGAGAAGACATTTTTTATGTTGGAAGTCGGAAGCTATTTATTTGCTTGAAAAAATAGAAAATGATGGACAAGTGAAACCAAAAAAATAACTAATTTTTAAACGTGAAAATGAAATATAGATGTGGGCCGCTAGTAGAAAAAGTACCGAAAGAGAAGATGAAAAAAAATTGAAAGAGATCGCTGTGGAGAGAGAGAGAGAGAGGCGTGTTGTGAACAACGAGGAGGCTGCGAAAAGCAATACGTAAATGCTGATGTTTGGGGAAGACACACCACGTTAGACAGTTAACAAAACAACGCGGGAGATCAGATCTCGAGCATTAAATGTCTTCAACTGGATTTTATTTACGTGTGCTAAGTTGCATGTACGATAATCCTTTTTTGAGGAAGATGTCGACTTATGTTTGAAAGAACTCGGAGAAGATTAGGATTTATTTCAAAAAAGATTTGGCCCATTTGATAACGTTGATTACAACATATAGGAAAAGATAACAATATTAATTTAAAATAACAGAATAATAATATTTCAAAAACTATAATGAAGATTTGTAATCTTTGTATTAAATGAAAAATAATTTTTTACCTTGTTCATTCAAGTCTTCCATGATTGTTATTCAACCAAAAAGTTTAAACTTTTAGATGATTTATTTTTGTTCCGACTCTCGTTAATATCCTTTTGGTAATGAACCGAATCTAACAGTGTGAAGAGAGGTATCATAAATAGACAAAACAAGATAACGAGAAGAAGCAATTTATAAATTGAGAAAACAATAGAGTTATTTGGGAAGTTGTTCTTCTAGCGGATGACATGTAATGAATCATTTTCCTATTCTAATTTTACTCTTAATTCAAATTTTAGTTTGAGTTTTCTAATATTTTCTCTTTTTTAAATCTTAGGGTGACAAAGAAAGTTGGATTAATATGTCTCAGGGACTTTTGAGCTCAGTGGTTGCTCTTCTTAACAATAACACTGAAGATACACAGCAGAGAAATGAAGACACAAAGCATAGAAGAGCTGAAGCCGCTATTGCCACAACTCATACAAGCCAACTCAGAAAAATAGTTAAAGACTAGAAAATTGCACAATTTATTATTATTAATCAGTTGGTTTGTTAGGATAGTATCTAAGAAGCACGGACACGGACACGGGACGCGGACACGACACGACACGGACACGCCGACACGCAATTTTTCAAAAAAGTAGGACACGGACACGTCGGGGACACGTTGAATAAAATATATTTTATTTTTATTTATATAATAATATAAATTTCTATTTTCATATCAATCAAATTATGTATAAAAAAACACAATTTCATACAACATTTACACAAGAAAAACAATTCCAAATTTCCAATATCAAAGTAAAGTACTAAATATTTCAACAAGATTATAATTATAAATAACAAAATCATAACAAGTAGGAATTATCAATTATCCAAAGTTTAATAATTGCTAGAGGAATAGAACTTTCAAGTTCAATACAAAACAAAGCTCCACTAATAATCCTCCCCCCCCTTAAAAAAAAAAAAAAAGAAGCCCCATTTCAAGCATCATGATTCATTAGACCCAACTTCATCTTCTTCTATTCCATCACCATCATCTGTGAATATTATGTCTTCCAATTCTGGTTCATCAAGTGAGAGGTTTGCAACCTCAAGCACCCCAACATCCTCAAATGAATCAAAAGTATCTCCACCAATATCTCACATTTTGGTCTCTCCTTGCATATATTGTGGGTTCTTCTTGATAAAAGATGGAGATTGCTATGAATGTAAACCAAGTCTTCAGCACGTTGTGGTGTCATCTTGTTCCTTCTCACCGAGTGCACAAAGGAGTAAGTACTCCAATTCCTCTCACAGTATGATGAAGAAGATGGTTGTATAAGTAGCTTCAAAGCTAAGTTTTGAAGCATGGGTGCGGATGTACCATAGATAACCCACCAACCCTTAGGATTCATACTATACTGATCACTCATGGAATCAACATCCGCGAACGCTCCCGCACGTGTTGAAAAGTTGATATACTCCAAATTAACCTTTCTACGGTCCTTAGGATTGGGGAAGTATCTTTTAAAACACTTGATTCTTTCAGCAGAAACCTCAACATCCTTGTGTGGAGGAACTCGACTTGGATCCTCCCCAAGCCACTCATCGATATAATACCTTGAATATATGAAAGAAAAAAAAATAATTGTAAGTAAACTTTGATGGGAATAAATTGTTAAATCCTTAAAAAGACTAGAGATTAGGAGGTAAAACTTACTTTGGATTCAATGAATGTGCCAAACAATGAAGTGGGATGTTATTTTTGTTCCAACGATCAACAAACACTTGGTGTACTACCTAATAAAAGGTAGATGACTCCTCAAATCGCTTCCCTTCTTTTCTATATACTGCGCTCTTCACTTTCTCAATCATTGAATCCCACATATCATAAACCAAGTGAAGACATGGTTTGTCTGTATCACAAACCCGAATCATTTTATAGATAGGCGTAGTAAAAGAAATAATGTAATCAATGGAATCCCACCAAATGTCATCCAAAACTTTTTCTTTCACAAATCTTGCTTTCTCTACATCATCCTCCCTATAGCAAGACCACATGTCACTAATAACCATCGCTTGAAGACCACGCTTTATAAGCTTAAATCTCTTCAACATGATAATTGATGAAGCAAAATGTGTCTCTGCAACAGAAAGTAACTTCAAAGTAACAAATTCATTGAACATTGCCAATCTCATTTAATGATTCATGATGAAGTGTTTTATTTGCATTACATCTCCAATAATTTCCGTAATCCAACAACATTCATCATATGTAAATTCATTGTTTTCAACATTCTTGACCGCACAACTGTTCTTTAATGCAAGATTAAGGGTGTGAACCACACATGGTGTCCAAAAAATGTTTGAAAATTGTGATTCAATTATTTGCCGCACACCTTTGCAATTTGGAGCATTATCTGTGATTATTTGAATCACATTTAATGCCCAACCTCATTAATTACCTCTCTCATCAAGTTCGAGATGAAGTACTTGTCTTTAATCTCACCCGAACAATCAACAGCTTTTAAAAAAATAGATGCACCTTCCGTAATTGCCATGAAATTAATAAGAGGCCTCCTTTGAGAGTCGCTCCACCCATCGCTCACAAGGCTTACCCCTTTTTCCTTCCATGAGCCTTTAATAGGTTGCACCAATCTTTCTATGTTTGCCTTCTCCCTTTGAAGCAAGCTAGTCCTCAATAAATTATATCCCGGAGGCAAGTAACCCGTAATTGGATTATTGGCGGCAAATGTGTAAGAAGACACAAAATACGGGTTCCTTGCTAGGTGAAATGGCAAGCCTGCCGAATAAAACATTCTAGCAATTTCGGAATGTAATTGCTCACGGGCTGCCATATTAAATGCCTTCTCCACGGGATTTTCGCTTCCACTTCCACTCCCACTCTCACTAGAAAATGTCTTTCTTTTCTTCAAGGAAGTAGGAAAAGCACTTGTACCACCCAATGAAAGAGTTGAAGGGGGTAAAGGTACTTTCTTTGGAGCATTACTTGATTGTCTTACCTTCACTTCATCCTCTAGCTTTTGCATCTCCGAAATATCTTTTGTTGTGACTTTTGTGCATGATGCAACCCCATGACTAGGTAGTCTCAACAAATGAGCCCTAACACTTGTGTAAGAACTTTTCTTAACTTGGTGGCAAAAATTGCATTGCCAAGAAATATTCCCACCACCCTTACTTAGCTTGTCAAACCTTGTGACATACCTCCACAGAGGCTTGTTAATGTCTTCATCTTGACTTAATGGTATTTGTGCGGTACTAGCACCCGTTGAAGACATTTTGATAATGTTGAAATTTATGACACAATAATAATTTTCAGTGATGTAAACAAATTAAACAATACACACAAATCAGCAAATTTTCAGTGATGAATCAACAAATCAGCAAATCAGCAAATTTACAATTTATATTTTGAACATTACACATAGCAAATCAACAAATTAACAAATCAACAAACAATACACACAAATCACCAAATTACCAAATTTTCAGACTTCAGTGAATCAAAAAATTTACAATTTATATATATATATATATATATATATATTTTTGCAGAAAATCAGCAAAGTATAAAGGAATGGCACTCACATGAATTTAGGGAATCAATAAGCTTTGAGTTCTAGTTGGCCAAGAATGCTAAGAATTTCAGTCAGTGAATTGCCAGACTTGCAGTGAATCAACAAGCTTCAAAATAGATGGAAGAAAGAAGAAGATAAACTCACTGAATGACTGAAACATCGAGAAAAAATATATAATAAAGCAAAAGAGAAAAAAATTGAAAAATGAAACAGAAAAAATTATACAGAAATTGACAACGATGGACTGCCAAGGGGGAAAAAATTATACAGAATTTGTCAAAAATTATATATATATATATATATATATATAAAGAGAGAGAGAGAGAAGAAGAATTTATACAGAAAAAAGAAGAAGAAGATAAACTCACTGAACCATAGAGAAAAAATATATAGTAAAGCAAAAGAGAAAAAAAATTGAAAAATGAAACAGAAATCAGAACGATGGACTGCCAAGAGGGAAAAAAATTATACAGAAATTGAAAAAATTATATAGACAAAGAGAGAGGAGAAGAAATTATACAGAAAAAAAAAGAAGAAGATAAACCCAATGAAACATCGAGAAAAAGTAAAGCAAAAGAGAAAAAAAAATTGAAAAATGAAACAGAAAAAATTATACAGAAATCGAACACGATGGACTGCCTATATATATATATATATATATATATATATATATATATATATATATATAGAGAGAGAGAGAGAGAGGAGAAGAAATTATACAGAAAAAAGGGGCGGAAGTTAGAGAACAGAGTTGTACGTACCTGGGTTGGTGACTTCGACAACGATGGACTGCCACTTCTGTATAATCAGACAGAGACTTCGATGGACTGCCGATGGACTACAATGAAAATGATGGACTGCCGATCGTAAGAAGAGGAGAAGAAATTATACAGACCGGAGACTTCGATCATAAGAAGAGGCAGAAGTTAGAGAATATATGTACCGAAGACTTCGACGACGACGGCGGACTGCGACGACGGTAGAATGCGACAGCGGCGAGTGACGCGGCGAGCGGTGGCAAGCGACGAAGGCTAGGGCTTTTCTCTCTTCTCTTCTCTCTTTTTCTCTCAGATTTTTAGAAATGCCCGACTGTTTTAGCGTAAAGCATATAAAACTAAGTTTGTTAAATTACAAACTGACCCCGCTTGTTTTTAAAAATATTAAAAGAGACCCCATTTTTTAATTCCGAATTACAAATAGACCCCCCCACGTGTCCCGCCGTGTCCTAGGGCGTGTCCTACATAAAAAAAAAACTATTCATAGGTACTCGGACACGTGTCCGACAAGTGTCTTACGCGTGTCCGTGTCCCAGACGTGTTGGACACGGATACGCCGCCCAGATTGGAGTGTCCATGCTTCCTAGGATAGTATTATAGTGAGTTGTGAGTAGTTAGTTATACAGCTAAGTAGTATACTCTGTTTTCTTTCAATTCTTACACTTTTCATGGTATCAAAGCCACAAGATACACGTCTTCAACAACAATAAGTGCATTTGCAGCAACCTCATCTACTCTACCAGTAATAAACTTTCCCTAGTCTCTAATCTTTCTAATTCCAAATATATTTAACTTGATCACTATCAGATTGGATGCAACAAACTACATTCCATGGAAATTCCAGGTCTCAACCATTCTATAGCTCACTCCTTGATCAGATATGTAGATGGCTCATTCACATGTCCATAGAAATCTGTTAGGGACAAAAGTGGTAACATCGCTACAAAAATCCATCCAAATCATCAACTATGGCTTACTCAAGATGAGGCACTAATGACTATAAACAAAGCAACTCTTTCTTCAACTGCATTAGCACATGTAATAGGTTACTGGAGATCCCAAGATCTATGTTCAAATGGACAACCGAATTGTGTGTGACTTAACGAGATCATTATAGAGATAAAATCTCCTACTCATTCTTATAATAGAAATAATGATGCATGTAGCATCTGGTAAGATAAACTAAGATTTTAATGATTCTTAGACATTAATAACACACAAGTGGGGTATAGCATGATACTCTTAATAAGAATCGCCTATATGAATGTGAACTAGGCCAATTCTATGAGAATGATAGGGCTAAACTCTCTAAGAGCACTCTTGAAAATCACCAAAATGAACATATTTATGAGAGCCAATTGTCTCCAAAAATATTCTGTGTGAATATTATTGTCTTAATTTACACAAACGGTTGAAAATTTTAAGATATCATGTTCACTAATCAACCAGTAACTCCGATAGTACTTCACAAGGAAAGGTTTAAGGTCACAAGCTACCTTTCTCTATACATGAGATTTCCAAATGTATTCTCTCAATGTCTACATATCATTTTCATTTCTTTAAATAAAATTCATTCGTGTAAGGGATTGGTAGTCAAAATGGGTTTAGATCATGGTTTTGACCAAATTTGAGCTAAAATAAAAATAGGCCCACACATTATTTGAGATGGGTCCACATGGAAAAAATTTTCTCCTTCATGAATAGATTTTGAACATATATTGAGTTGCTCAAAATCATTAAGGAGTAAATAAGAAATTGACTTCAAACATTACTACTTGAATATGGTAATATAAGCTTGTGAAAAGCTTGGGTCTCACATTAGTTGGGCACAAAGATTTAAGTGAGTATAGATACAATTACCTTGAAGCATGGTTTGGACCCCAAGGGGCACCTCACTTTTGTAAAAGGGAGAGGATCTAGCTCATGGTGGGTTCACCACAACATACTGCACCAAACTGACTTAAGCTTGGGCTGTTATGTGTGTGTGTGTGTGTCTGTATATATATATATATATAAATATATATATATATATCTTTTTGGCAAATTTTTTTAATATTTTATTTAAATTTGTCAGAACATTACCAAAATGCTACGGCTTCCAATATGACTGTTAGCGTCTTCTTCCTTAAACAACTACATCCATTCGAAATGACACGACTGTTTGTTTGTCATGAACAAAAGTGACATTTGCCTTCGTCGTTGTACTAAATAGACATGAAGAGCTCTATATATATCAGCCCCCACCTCAATACATAGGTTGATCAATATTCACATACAATCTGCATTCATACATGAATCAGTATATGTTCATTGGGCCAGAGAAAAGGCAAACACAATTGGGGTTCACTAGGCACATAGTTTGTAATGCTTCTATTGTGTGAAGATTCAGATCATTGTATCTTGGGAGACAAATATCCAAAGGGATTATAAGAACCACCACGAGGAGTGAAATTTATCTTCAATACATAGTGTCAAACACTAACCTTGATCATCAATGCTTTTGGTTTCCTGAATTCTATAAATTTAGTTTGTGATTTCATTTTATATTCTGTTAGAATCATTGACATTATTCTACTGTGAATTCTTCTTTGTAAAAAGTATTCTAATTTATTTAATTATCTCAGTTCAAATTTTGTTCCTGGTTATTTTATAAAACAATTTATGTTTTATCTAGTTTTAATACTTGTAAAATAACACTAGTTCAATTATACCAACATTTATCGCTTCCACTCTTTCTATTGACCATTTACTTCATGATTCTAAATTGAGTGCATCCTTAGTGTTTGAAATTACTACGCGAAGATATAGCTCATTCAATTATGATTGCATTTTGACCATCGCTGCATTATGGATGATTTTCATCCAAATTTCCTAATATAAAATAAAATGTTAAAGTTCCATATATCCAAAATAATAAAAAGTACATAATTGAGATATATGAAGAAATTTAACTATGCTAGAAATTTGATATGTGTAATATGATTAATGATGGATGAATTGGAAACATTGTTGGACGATAGGAATGAAAATTTGGCATCCCGTCCCTAATGAGATAGGTATTAAGTGTTTATAAATAGGGTTGGGTCAGGTTGGGGGATGGTCATCCCGCCTCCTTTATAATTAAATTTTTTATCCTTAAGATATATTATTTTTATCAATAAACCATACTATATAAAACGAGTTTTAAGATTTTTTTTATACTAAACTTAAACTTTTTTTTGTATTGGTTATTTTTATAATAAATTGTTACTTTATCTAGCAAAAAAAGTTATAACTTATCTTTAAAAAAAAGATCAGAGTTAGGGGTAGGGTCAAGTTGGGAATATAAATAGAGTCGAAATTGGGAAGGGGCACCCCACCTTGAACCCGCCTTGTTACCAGTCATATTAGAGAGGTTTTCATGTTTGTTTTGCAATAAATAAAGGGATAGGGTTAGTCCCACTCCCATTAATATCCTTTTGGTATTATATTTTTGTGAATTACACTTCCATCCAATGGTATAATGCAAAAACATCAAAGCGATGTCAACAGAATTTGTGTATGCTAACTATTCTAAAACACGAAGGTTTTCTAAATATAGTTTTGGCATGGAAAGAAAGTCAAATAGCTGCATAAAAATTGTTTGCTTATTTTACTATTTTTCTATATAGACTAATGATTTATAATTGTATAAACACTTAAATAAAATTTTCTAGACCAAAAGAAATAACATGAAAAAACTTAGCATAGAATTCAACAAATGTTTTCGAATCCTCCATTCGGAGAGATTCAAGCCTAAAAGTAACCATTTGAATCTCAGACCTCTTCATTGCTGAAGTACCGGTATAAGGTAGTTTTCAAAATGTCTTAAGCCTCCTTAGAGGTTTCACAAGTTATGATACAACGAAACTTTATGGGAGTTATCGCATTGAAAATAACATCCAAACCCTTGGTGTTATAACCACTAATTTTAAGTTCAGATTCATTTC